>UCOM01004211.1:0-13440 GCA_900474385.1 Ormyrus pomaceus
CCGCTACAAACCGTCACGGAAACATACGGGACCTAGAGTGACCTCTCACGGTAGCTCACGGAAAGGTTATCTGAAACCGAAGATAACGGGGAATAATACGGGAGATAACGGAAAAAGTGTTCTTCTAGGGTTTTTTCTAAGTATTTTACACGGACGTTACACGGGACATGTCCTTATAGCCACTTTCCGATTTATTCATATTGTACGATTATTCCTATTAACGAAAAAACAGATCGATTCTTTGTCTGAATTATTATTTCACAAGTCCGCTCATCATTGATTTTACAGATAATTGAAAAAGAGATTATGTTTGAACATAAAAAATTTTAAAGCTATAGGAGGTAAGATGATAAATTAAAGCTCATCATTTAGTTTTTACAATTTCAACAGTTTTGTTACTGTTATAACTACTTTTATGCTTTTAACAAGCGGAATTTCGCCAATTTTCACGAAAGTATTTGATGACAAGTATCTCATAACTGTGAGCAGGGGAAAAAACTAAAAGAAAATTAATAGAAATCGGTTAGTTTTCTCAGCTTTACTTTTTTTAGAGATATGTAAGCCAGGATGTGTATTAATCTCAAGCATTTTTAAAGTGTTATTTTTAGGATTAGAACAGAAATCTGAGCCGGAAATAGTTTTAAAGGCTAAAAATTGATGAATTTTCAGTGCGTGTTCCAAAAGTGGGTCGTGCAACATTTAATAAAATTAGATTAGATAAGTAACAAAATTAGGATTAGGATCGTAGCCTTTGCTTTCAATCGTTCCTTAATTTCAAATCATATAAATGATAAAATATTTCAATTTATTTCTATAGTTCTGATTCGAAAGAAGATGATTCCAAGCGTGTTTGGAGATGTAAACGAAGGTACAACTCAGTACATTTCAAATATAGAAGAAAGAATGAAGGTCATTGTCGATAAAATAACAATGTGTGAAGAGAACGAGGATGGGATAATAGATAATTTAAATGAACTAAATGAAGAAATTCATTATTTAGGAGAAACGTATCTACAATTCATCATCATTAAGCGCACAGAAGGCAAAGCCCCCTAGTGTTTATATACACAAACAATTAAAAACACATTAAAATGTGTTGTTATTATTGCTTGTTTTTATGTAAAACAAAGCAATTAAACGCAAATTAAGACGTGTTTATATATACAAAAATCAGCCCTATTCATGTGGGCCTGGCGCCAATGACTTCAAAATCCTTGCCATACCATTACAGTTTGTAATGGCATTTAAGCTATACTATTACTTTTGATATTTTATTATGACTAAGGGAAGGAAAGACGAGGTGAATAATTAATAAATTATTAACACTGTCCCTTTTATTATGAAATTATTATAAGAGCTTATTTATTTAACTATCCCGTATTTTTAACAATACTCTTTCATAATTTTGCCACGACTAGGCTCATGAGGGACGCGAATTCCTGACTCGAAACCTCTCGAATTTATCTTTTACGTTTGCGGAATTAATTACAATAAGCACATACTCTTTTACTCGCGCAATTTCGGCACTCGCGACCGACATTCGACGGCTAAAGATTTTACTTTAAATAACAATATTTAAATATGGAAGAAGAAAGTTATTTACATTAACTCACTCTTTAACCCGCACAATGCTGTCGCAGTGCACTTACTTTTAAAGTCGTCAGGAAACCGCTGGGCTCTCCGCAGCTGGTTTTCCGCCGCTCGCTGCCTCTCGCCCGAGGCCTCGCAGATTTCCACCGGAACGCTCGGGTTTCGCTGGAGCACGCGGGAGACGCGACCGGTTGGATTCGGAGCTCAGAGCGAACAGGCAGAGACGAGAGTCTCTGCCTGGCGTTCGACCGCCGAATCATCCCCTCCCCTTGTCTCTATCTCCCCGCTAGTCTCGCGCTCGACGCCAACTTCGCGTCGAAGCGTTTCAGCCGACTTCGGCTTTGTTTCCGGCTGTCACTTGTAGCCGTTGTTGCTGTTCTTGTGCTGCGACTTCCTGGGGATCCTTCGTGTCGAGGATTCGTCGTACAGTGTTGTGATGTCGTTCAGTGTTAAGTGCTGAAGAGAATCTGCCTCCAAGTCACGAGAGCTGTTCCAGCCTTGGAGGTTATGCTGTGCAAGGGCTGAGATTCTTCAAAGGCAGAGCTGTGCTTTCCTCATGTAAGTTTAATACTATTATGATTGTTTATTTATAAGTTATGCCCCTTTCTAGTCCGTGGATGTCAGGACTGAATCTAGGCTTGTGCGAGTCAACTGCTTGGCTCTCTCCTTGCTGTCAACGGGTCTTTTCCAGCTATGCCTGCCTTCAGCCTTGCCCGCCAGGTAAGATAAACTCCAACAATTTATCATTCATTCTTTTCAGCTACTTTATCCATCCATAATTTGTTGCAAGTTGAGTCGACTAGGCCTTGTCAATTCTTCTGTTGGTGAGTAATACAAGTATCGTTCCAACTTTACTTCAATCTTGTTTTATTATCTTGTTTCTATTTTTCTAATCTTGTTTTCTTTGCAGGAAATTATATCAATCGCAGAGATGAGTTTGAGTCTAAGCAGGAGGCAGAGACAAGACCGGATCTTCGCATCAAGGAGAAGTCAGCTGGGCTCGTCTGCTTCTGCTGCTTCTGGAATTCTACCTTTCAGAGGTAGTCGCTCGCTAGGGTTAGTTTTAATTATTGTATAAAGTATTCTTAGGGGGTAGCTAAAGGTTGCTTAGGACCTATTCTTTAACCTAAGCTGTTCGCTCTGATTAGGAATTTCTGACTCATTTCTAGATAAGTTTTCCCTATTCTTAAATTAAATAATAATTCCTTGTAACAGTACAAAAGTACTGTTACATGGTCTATATATTTTTGTGTTTGTTCGAATAGTGTTGGTAGTTCCAATAATAATTTAAGAGACGTTCTTAGAGGTATTCGTTGAGCGGAAACATAATCTTGGATTTGACACAAATTTGATCCTACTTTTGTTGTTATTTTTGTTATATCAATATGAATTTCTTCTGGTTCAGAGAACATACATTTTTCTTTGAATATTTTAAATTTTTTTCTTCGCTTAAAAATCTTGAAATAGTCCTTTATATTTTTACAAAGTAGAATTAACTACATTTGTCACATTTTCATCGAAATTAGCAAGAGAAGTTCTAAATTGATTCTGTAAAGACGTTATCAAAACGTTATCGATAAATGTTGCAAATATTTGCGTCACAAAATCGTTTGTCTGTCTTGAAAGACTAGGGTTCCATAAAATACGAAAATTAATTTTAATATTTCATTCTTTACGTGCAACAACGTTGATTCCACTTTAAACTTATAAAAATATAAAAATACTATAATAAATAAATTTAATATCTTTAAATAACGAACAAAATAAAACGATCAGATTTTCTAAATATTTTGTATTGTTGTAATTAATCTATTTAAAACTGTATACTCTTTAACATTTGTTAATTTGTAAATATATTTTTCGAAAAACGACCATACGTGGGCGTAAACTGACGAATATTCAAGATTTAATGTGTAAAAAATTTTAAAACAAGCATCTACTGCTTTCAACAGATCTTCAAAGGTGTAGGACATATTATTCAGAATCACCAAAGCCGTTTTGCTTTTTTCAAAATCACCAATAATTGCAACATATGTATAGTAATTTTTTTTCTTTACACTTATTTTTCCAGTTCTTCTCGCATTCTTTAAACTTTTCTAAGGTCTGAAAAAAAACATTAGATATTTTAATATTTAGATTAAATATCCTCTTAACTTTTAAAACCCGTCAAACCTCAATTCTTAAACCCTCAACCCTTAAATTCTCAACCTTAACTCCTGAATCTGTAAACGTTTAACTCTTAAACACTTAACACTTGAATTCTCAACCTTAAATCCTTAGCGATATGCCGAACTAAATTCTCGCTTAATGTTTTATTTTTTTCCAGAGCGACAAGTGCAAAGGTGTTCTCCGGTCGACACAGTTTTTTTTTCTTTTTGCATTGTGTCGATTTTCTGTTTGTGAACCGCAAAGATGGTGGGTTTTTTTCGGAGAATTTAAAGGAGTAGAGTAGGAAAGGTGGACGCGTTACTAAAAATTTCCGTATTTCAATTTCATATAACAATAATATCTCTTTATTCATGATAATTTTAATGCAGGCAACTAACTAAATTAATATAAATGTTAATAAACATTGCAATAAAACATTATTGAAGTGCACAGTGAATGTATGACATTCGTTTAGCTGTTAATGTTAATTCTGCTATTTCGACGTGCGGCGGTGCTGAAAGAATATGAATAATGGAGTTGGCTATGTCTTCTGGATTCAAAGTTGATTGTTGAACCATTTGTGGAAATACATTGACAGCTTTATCTATCATGTTGGTCTTGACTAAACGCGGACTAATGTTCTGAAAATTGAAATAATAATTTCACAAAATGTTTATTCTACGTTATTAATAGTATTTTATATTTTAACGCTGTTAAACTTTTTTTTTAAAAACATATACATACGCAAAAATATTAAACCATGCATTATTGACTCAAATGTATGTTTTCGAGCTTTAGTTTCAAAAACAAGACTCGCAGACTCTTCACATTTAATTTACTCTTTCACATTCATAAATAACTTTTAAAATAAAAAATAATGAAAGTCAGTTGCAGTAAGATATTTTGTAATCAATAATCATTAAAAAAATACTATTTCGTTTTTCCTGAAACATTAATATTAATTTGTTTTCTTCATTTTTAATTTGTAACCGTGCACTTTGCACGTTTACAATTTAATTCGTCGTTTAGAGCTGCCTAAAAACCGATGCTCGGCGCAGCTTAGAAACCCTAGAAAAATTAGGTTTAGTGCTTAGGCGAAGAGGGCCCTAAGCAGCCCAGAAACAACCCTCTATGAACCACATAACCCTATACGAAGAAGAAGCAAATAACCAGCGATGGTACCTAAAAAGAAAAAGAAGAATTAGAATATTTAAAAAAAATGATTTATTATTGGACTAAAACTTACCTATTCGACTGCTCGCACACAGCTGGAATCCTCAGGATCATCTGCTTGGCTCTCAGCATCCTGGAAGGACATCCTCGAAGACATCCACACCTGAGGAAAGGCAAAGAAGCATTAACATGAGTGTCGAGCAAAGGTGAGAGTGTCGAAGAACTGCTTTTAGACACTCTCATAACCGTTAGTAAGAGCATGCAAATGTCTAAAACATGCAGATTAGATTAAGGAAAGAATACAGGACAAAAAGAACAATTAGAATAAAGAAGAGCGTACAGCTCTGTACTTACCCAGCAAGGATGCAGCTCTCGAACCAGCTCCAAGTAGGAGGCTTCTTCCACACTAGGAGCATAGGAGCTCCAAACCTAGGATGGAGCAAAAGAAATTAATAAAGAAGACTACTACAAGGTGAGAGTTTGAAGAGCCCAGCTCTCCAACATGCACTCTCATCAAGAGGTTACTAAATACATCGCTGACTCCTTTGGTGCGCCCAAGCACCATCCTAGCAGCGTCAGCATCAAAGAGAAAACAATTGGAAAACATCCGCGAAGCCGGACTTGAAAACGACAACAAGAATCCCGGCTGAGCGCGCGCACCGCATCTCGTTTAGAGAGTCGAAGCGGCATGCGCGAGAAAGTGCGCAGTAGACGCAAGTCTAGACGCATGCGTGCGCAATCTCGCGAGACTTGGATCGGAGATTCGATCGCGTCGATCGAAGACTTTGTTTTGAGACGCCGACTGAACCAGTCGCAACTTGCATCGAGCACTTTGTCACGAGACTTCGCTCTGAGCAGTCAAGCATTAACACTGGGTGAATCGAAAAAAAAAAACCAGTTAGAGACACTCGTGAACAATTAGAGAGACATTTTTTCGTCAAGTTTCGGGCGTGACAAGCAACAGAAGAGGCAGCCCGCCCGCGCATCTCTGGGTCATCGCGAAGGACGTCGCTGAAGCTGAGGACCACCGGCCCGGGAACAGCATCTTTAGCAGGTTAGGCTTTCTTTCAATTAGTCGCATGTGTCGGTGTCGAGCATCGACCGCGTCGCGCTCGCGAAAATCTCGGGAATTCGCGTCCTTTCGAGTCTTTTATGCTCTGCCGATTGGAGTTTAATTTTATAAATAAAGATTTCGCGGTAATTTTAGAAAAGTATATCATGTTGCTACAGCAGCTGGCACCCACATAATTAATAGTTAATAAATTGTTACTAAGTTGTTTTATTAAATCTACTTGTACATTTATTTATCTCCTCTCGTTACCGTATAATCTTTTCCCCATAAAAATACGCTTACAAAATTCCGCCTATAGTAAAAAGTCGGTTACAAGTTTTATTCCCAAAATTGCTCTGGAACTACTTCCAAAGACGGGATAAAAGTGCGAATGTAGAGTTAAATCATACAATCCGTCCGAAGGCCGGTCGGAAGGATTTTTTTGCAAAAATACTATGCTGGTATTCATGCTAAAGAGCTTACCAGGTTTCATCCCAAATCTCGCTAAGGAACTACCTGAAGGACGAATGAAAGACGTAACTCATATTTTTTTTTTATTTTGGACGACTGTTCAATCCTCCTAGGACCGGTTTGGAAAATATTAATACTTTTTTTATTGTTATCGATTTGTGGTGTAATGTTAGTAGTTGGTTTAAATTATTATTTATTATTTTTAAATACGCCCTATTTTTTAAAGTATTATTTATAATCTCAAAATAATTCCTCGGGATACGTGTTTATTTTGCGCTTGAGTTTATTGTTCTAGAAATTATTTATAATGTTTTAAAACACTTCCCCTGATCATTTGGTTTTTGGGCACACGCATTTATTATTGTTTAAAAAGTTATTTATAATCTTTAAATACTGCACCGGGCTACGTGTTTTTTGGGCGCAACTATTTATTGTTCATAAAATTATTCATTATCTTTAAATTTATTCTGATTGTTGATTGTTGAGCGTAGGTATTTATTGTTTAAAGAATTATTTAAATACTTTTAAAAAATTCTTACGCCGCCCAACATGAACTTGACTACACGGAGTTCCGGTGCCTCATGAACTTGGCTACGCGGTGTCCCGGTACCACACGAAGTTGGCTATATAATGCCCCCGAGCATTTTGTCGAACTGTTTCGTCGAAATCTGAGCACTAATTTGGGAGGGTTAGGGAGTATCCACATATAAGCGTAAACGCTTGAAAAGCACGCTCGAAACAAACGCTTGAGAAGTGATACCAGCTCGAGCATCCGAACGATAAAAATTTGCGAATAAACCTTAAGTTATAAGTTCAAACATAACCAGTTTGATTTACTGCGATCGCAACAGCTACTGACTAAGTTAAAATGTCTCATCAATGCCCTACTGACTTTGACTTAAAATTAATTTTAATTCAAGAAATAGAAAAATATTCAAATATATATAATATACAATCTCCGGAATTTTTTGATATCGATAAAAAAGAGGAGGCGTTTTTGGCAATATCAAAATTTCTACAAAAAACTCATCAAATAAAAATTTCTGGTTAGTGTAATTATTTCTATTTATTTATTTATTTATTATCAGTAAATATTTATTACCTATAAATATAATAAATCAAGTAACAATTTTTTGTATTAAGTTTTAGATATAGAAAACCAATGGAAAGAGTTAAGTGAGAAATTCGAACAATTATATTTAGAGCAGAGGTGTGCAAAGCAAAAAGTTCATATTACGTGGCCGTATTATGAATTTTTAAGATTTTTGATCACTCCTATCCAAGATAAAGAAGAATTTTTATCTTCAAAATCGATAAAGATGGATCTTACTGAATTCATAATTCATTGTGTGAAGGAACGACCTATAATATTTGCCAAAAGGGATAAAGATTATCTTAATAAAGATAAAAAAAATGATGCGTTCAAAGAAATAAGTTATCTTGTCCTGCTCAATTATTTGATATATATATCATGTAAGTATTGCTAAAAATATATGTGTTTAATAATTTTCAACTAAATTCATAATTTTAAAAAAAATATTTTTCATTCTTTTTTCAAGTGGAGAAACTGAAGAGGGGCTGGTTTGATATATTGAACCGTTTCAAGGAAATTCATCAGCACCACAAACATTTAGGCAGTGGTTCTGCTGCGGAGAGAATTACGTGGCCCTATTATGATAAAATGGCTTTTTTAGTTGAATATATTGACCATCGCCCTATGAGGTCATCTTTTACAGAGAATCAGGTAGCATCTTTTTATGCTGAAGATGATGAAAGTACGCCTTCTGTCTTTCAACTTTCTGTGCCTTGTGGTAATCGTAATACTATTGCTGACACTCATCAATTAAATAATAAAATTCTATTAGATAATACGTTGAGTACAATTAAAAATTTTTTTGAAAATTTAACAAATTCAAATTGTGCAACTACACAAGTTCCAAATTGTTTACTGGACTCATCTAAGGCAAAAGAAGTGGTATTTCAAATGCCGGAGTTAAATGCAGCATTAACTGAAATGTTTAATACAGTGTCAAGTACTATGAAGCAGCAAATGACAGTACTAAGCAGTGTTGATTCACCCAGTATTGTTTCACCTAGCAGTTCTTCAAGTACGGATGAGATTATTAATCAGCGTACTGTTTTGTGTGCAAATTTAGAAGGAGTACCAGAGGTGCATTTGAACGACTGCTATCGTGAATTGAAAAAGTGTATTCAACAATTTAAAAAGGTATTAATAATAATTATATCGGTATATTTAGTACATTAATTTATTATTTTATGTACATTTGTTTACTTTTCAGATGGCAGAAAACAGGCCCTAAAATGATTTCAAGTCAAGTAGCATTTGCAATTAAAAAATCAAATTGTATATAATAAATAATTATATTAAAACGCTTAATGTTAATTTCTACTGTATGCTTATCGCCGATTTGGAATAAAAAATAGATGGAATGAAAAATAAATTGAATAATAGTTGTTTTCTTTTTCAACCGAATACTAAGTTAATCACTTCTCATCAAACGATGGTAGTGTCTTGCTTTTTGCACTTTTTAACGTAAAAACACTTAGACAAAACGTATAAAAACACTTCGAAAGTATATACACATAACACGATTTATAATAGTACTACAACTACAAAATATAACAAATAAATCAAATTTGCAATCACCGGAATTTCACGAAGTATGTATTCCATGATTTAGTGAAAAAACTGGAGAGCAGTATAAAAAAATTGAACTACAACTACAATGACATGAACATGCATTTTTCGCGATACTATCTTACACAATTTTCAGTTTTTATATACATATACAAGAAAAAGAAAACAGAAACCACGATAAAAAAAAACCACGATAGTCCAGTTGGCTTCGCAGTTCGAGCTTGCAAATCGGTATACCAGTTTTCAGGAAATTAATGCATGTTCAGTTATTATAACTTTGATAGTTTAACTTCCATTACTAATATGAATAAAATAATTATTATTCAGCAATGTTTAAACAACATTATGACCGGTTTATTATTATTAAATATTATTACTTCTATGCAAGAAGTGATGAATGATACTTCTACGAAGCGTCGATGGTGGGTCAGACCAGATATAACCGTTGATGCCAGATTCATTCATGGAGCTTTTACAACTGTCTTTGAATATTTGCTATAAACAATCATGAACAATTTAATCGTTTTATGCATATGACTGTGGGCCAGTTTAGCTATTTACATGAATTGGTGAGAGAAAGACTAACAAAGCAACATTACATTAGGCAACCGTTACCCAGTGAAATTAGGCTAGCTATAGTAGTAAAGTAAGTAATTATACATTTTAAATAAATTTAAAGAAACCCGAATGTACTTATTTTAAACAATCATTTTATATTAAGTGTTGCAATAATGAACTCGTATAAATATCCTTTGCCGTACGATACGAATTAATACTGTAAAGTTAAAAACACGATATTAAGATTGTAATTATTTCTCATTTACAAAACACTATAAACCTGTAATTTTAAAAATTAGATTAATTTTTTTCTTTTTTTCAGTTACTTAGCACATGGAGGAAGCGTACTGCAACAATCCTACTTTTTTAAAATTAGATTATCTACTATGTATATGCTTATACCAGAAGTCTGTACAGTTATATTCGAAGAGTTAAGAGAAAAAGTAATAAAATTCCCTATCAATAATAATGAATGGACTACCGTTGCAGAGGATTTTTATAAGTTATGGAATTTTCCAAATTGTCTGGGAGCGGTGGACGCTAAAGAATTTGAAATAATATCTCCCTGCAAATCAGGAACAGCCTTCTTTAGTTTTAAAAAGAGATTTACTTTAACAATGATGGCTATTTCGGATGCTTTTAAGCGCATCATTTGGTTTAATGTAGGAGATTATGGTAATTCATTTAACAATAATTTTTCTATTTTTTCTTTCTAAGTATGTCATATTGGAATAATAATCGACCTAATAATAATATACCTTTTAATAGGTTCTCTAAACGATTCAGGAACTTTTCACAACAACGATCTCGGTCGTGCCCTAGAAAATCGAAGAATTCCATTACCGCAAGCTTCATTTCTGCCAAATACTAATGTATTGTGTCCATACACTTTCATAGGCGATGGAGGTTTTGGTTTAAAGTCATACTTTCTAACACCGTTCAGTAGACTGCGCAATTTAAGCTTTGAACAGCGCATATTTAACTATCGTCTTTCTCGTGCACGTCGAATAATCGAATGTGCCTTCGGACTATTAGTAGGCAAGTGGCGTATTTTCAAGAGTGCACTAGGATTTAGTTTGAGTAAAATTGAGATCATAGTCATGAGCACTGTAACACTCCATAACTTTTTGATCAATTTAGAAATGGATCTGCCAGAGAACCAGAGAAGATATGTGAATAAGAATGAGTTTGGCAATATTCATGCAAGGAGAAATGATGATATAGTCGACGGTGTAAATACTCGAGAATTATTAACACAATATTTCAATTCACCATTTGGATATTTACAGGATCAAGAATTACGCATTTAAAAAGCCGCTGCAAACTAATAATGATAAATACTACTAAGAATAATATAGAACAAGATACATCTCGCAAATCAATAAGTAGTACAACTGATTTTAATAAAAGATTACCTTCAGCAGATCCTATAGACTGTAAAGAATTCGATTATTGACATATTCAGAGTAACCATTAACAATTATCCATTGTTAAAAATAAGTGAAACTTCTTTTTTCTTTTATAATTGCGTAAATTACGCATTAGAACAATTTATTTATAATGAACACATAAAATGGACACTGTTAATTATATGTTTCAGTAACAATATTAATTTTACATTCATTTGCTAATCTAAATTTTTTTCATAAATAATTAAAACATCAATAGAAGATTCATTTTAATTTGTTAACTTTTTTGATCTATCAATAAATAAAAAAATAAAGTTATATGAAAAAATAATTATTATGAAGCTTTAACGAAAAAGGTTTTTCTTAATAGTTATTATGCAAGTAAAATTTATTATATTTTTCTTTTTTTGTATGAATCGCATATATTAATTAACTCATCAAAACATAGAGATTTTAAATCTTTCGGCAACATTTTAAAATCCTCATCCAATAACAAATTTACGTAACTATTGACAAGAACCTTTGCATTTGAAGTTTCTTGAAATTGTTTAAATTTTATAATAGATTCTTTTAGAACAGACATACTGTCACTACAACTTCGCTTCTCATATTTCCTCTTGAATGAATGATTATGTGAATTATTCTTGCCTTCCTTAAATTTTGCTCTTAGGTTACTTAAAGATTTCAAATCAAAATTTTTGTCATGACCAGACAAAACAGAATTAGTTTTTAACGTACTAAAAGGCGAAATCACATCATCATCTTTTTCTCTTGTATGTTCATGATCTGCAGTTATTAATGTCGGAAAAGATGAAATGGCATCACGGGCTTTTCTTTTCATTATGTAATCATGATCACTATTAGTTGCGAATGCTTCAAAAGTTGTGGATTCATTTGCAGACTGCACATTTGTATCGACATGATTACTAAAATCAAATTTTGATGAATTGCCTACATCATTTATAAAATGTGTGAATACTCCATCCACTTGAACTTCTTCTTGATTTGAAAATCTATTTTCTTTTTCGATTTCACCCTCTGTAATGCTTACTGTTGACGAAAACGGTGAAAAACCTGTTGAGGTAGATGCTTTTGGTGCAGCGAATCTTGATACAACACTGTTTGGTTGTTTTCCGATGCACAAATTTACAGTGTTACTTGACCCTGTAAATATAATAATAAATATACAATTTTACTTTAAATCTATTTATAGCATACGTGACTTTTGTTTGCAAATAAAAAGTAAAAATTTTGTGAAAAATAAAAATATAGTTATATAAATATGAAAAGTATTGTTAATTTTAATATTGAAGTATATTTACCTTCACGTTTCACAATACGTTTTAATGGTTCTGAAGATTCCTTTTTAATCTTAGATTTTATAAAAGGCAGTAAGAAACTGCAAAGTTCTTGCAAGCACAATTCCTTGCAAGTTGGTTGTTTGCTTGACACATTAGTAATTTTATTATTACCTTTTATGTAACTATCTCGAATTCTCTTCCAGTCCAAACGCACTGATTCACCTTAAACAAACAGTGGTATTGTTAGTTTATCTTCTCTGTTACAACATATTGTGCAAGCAAACATTTACTTAAGCAAACAAGCAAATACATATTTATTAAAATACAAAATATTGTAAGCGAATCTATGGTTAATTTAAAAACTTACTATCTCGATCCACATCAAATTGGATTTTTAGAATTTCAGCAATTTCCTTGTATGCATCATTTGTTGATTTAGAATGTCGATAGAGTTCATTTGATTTATTCCATAATAATTCTCTTTTCTTTACCTCCTCAATAACTTTTCTATCGTATGAACTCACCGGATCATTTGGCACTTTATACATAATAATTTTTAATTAATTGCTACTGCACATATAACAATTTTTTCTCAAACTGCTGCGATCATTAGATCAAAAACTTGGTTATGTTTTTGTTTATAACTTAATCACCTAAGGTTTATTCTCAAATGTTTGTCGCTCGGATGCTCAAGTTGGTATCACTTCTCAAGCGTTTACGCTTATATGTGGATACTCCCTTAGAAATAATAACGCAATCGTTTTTGGGGGTGAACCTTGAGGAAAAAAAATCCTAAAAAGGACTTAAAAAACCTCTTCCGAACTTTTATTAATTAATATAAGAAAAAGGAACAAAATAAACAAAAGAAACAAGGGCGAGATTGCGGAAGGTGTGCGTGCTTAAGGGGGTTATATACTGATTTTTCCCTCCTATAAAAAGACCTGAAACAAAAAATTTATCAAATGGGCGCAAACTGTACTCTGTAGGCCCATTTAATCCAGAGATATTGCTATTTTAAATTTTTTGCATTGGCGTAAACTCCAGAATGAACCGATGGATGAATTTTCATCTAACAGGGCT
>UCOM01004212.1:0-13434 GCA_900474385.1 Ormyrus pomaceus
CCTCCCACCCCGCTCGGCTGCCCTCCGCGTTGGCAACTGTGTGCAAGAAATGGGAAATCGATGCGGGAACAACTTTGTCGGGCGGCCGTCTCAAATTTTCCGAGCTCTAGCCGTAATTACACGACCGTTAATGCACGTCGAGTTTTCGAGATTACTAATTCAGGCGCAAAAAACGACGGCTTTGGCTCTTTGCGGGCTCGATTTCCTATATATATACGCGAGGGATGATTCATAATTTCTCGTGCGCCTTTTGTATGTAATTGCGGGTATTGGCGGAACTGCCGTTCGAGTTTGTAATACAGTGTTGCGCGCAGTTTCTTTTTTAGCTTTTCTCTTGGTTTAGTACGATTATTATGAGCTGAAAAGAGATAATAATAATTTAATAATAATAATTGTAATATAAATCTCTGCCATCAAAGGAAATAGAATTTCAGTTCATTGTAATTACATTTCAAATAATGTTAGTCGTGGATTTTAGCTTTAAATGATTTATTCGGTTTTATTTGATTATATAAATTCAATATAATATGATTATGAAACAACGAAATTAGTAGATTTATTCCAATCTTTTCAAAACAGTTTTAGCGACAAAATTAAATTTTAACATTTTCTAAATATTTAATTTTTATTAGTATATCATTCGAGAAAAAGCTAAAAGAATTATGTATATACTATTTAATCTGCAATGATTTATCTCTATATGAAAACCCGAGAATTAATTTAAATAAATACTTTTACAACGATAATAAAAGTTTTTAAACAAGCTCTAAAAGTAATTTTACATAAAAGATTGAACGATTGACATTGAATGATTGAAGATATAGTACTTTAATATAATTCAATAGCTTTGATAACAGATGGCGCAATGCGTTCTGAGGAGAACAATGCAAACAATGTAAAATATACATTAAAAGAATAAAACGACAGATAGAATTAACCACGTCAAAACAACTCAAAGCCAAACCCTAAAAATACTTTTGAACAATCAGCAATAACGATATAACTTCCATTCAAACCGACGAATAATGCTCTCTTCGCTTTACATAATATTATCAAGAAATTAATTCAACGCCCAGTAAAAAAAAAAAAAAAAAACTGTTTCACAATTACCGACGAGGCGATACGCGAATAGAAAAGTTAGCAACGAACGAAACGAAATCGAGAGCCCGTCGAAAAACACATCCGACCGCGTGCCGATAAAAATTTCATTCACTTGTTCTCGGGCGTTCATTTGCGATTCCCCGGGCGAGAGGGATTCTTTTGCAAGTCGAAATCGACTCTGTGCGCCTGAGTACGAAAAAAGAGGAGAAGAGAGCCGAAGAAGTCGGAGAGAAAGAAAGGGCCCCTGCACATAAGTACGCTTCCGGTCGACGTCGACAAGCGCGCGCCTCTGCAAAGCACACCAACACTCCCGCGTCGAAAGGAGAGAGAAAGTGTATGGATGGAATGGGGAAAAAGGATGAAGATGGAGGGTGATTGACCCGCATAGTGCCAATTTCAAGGTTCCGGTTAAGCTCTTTATTTCCCAGGTTGTCATTTGCGGAAAATTCTTTGCCGTTTCAAAGCGTTATTAGAGCGGGAATTCTTTTTTGCGCTTCAGAAATCATTGAATCGATGGAATTTAGTAGCTATTTAAAGGGGGCTTCCGAATAGTTTATGTATTTTGTTTAAGAAATGGATATATTGTAGGAGGTGTACAATTTTAGAATTAAAATTAAATATTTCAATCGTACATTGAATATTTTTCGAAAAAAAATAATCCGGAATTAATAAAAGAAATTACGCGCGCAAGAACGTAAATTATTTTTTAACGAATTCCGATAACGATTTAGTCTTTTACTATTTCTAACTGTAGATATAATGCGTGCATTAATTAATAGTGATTCATAGCAATTATAAGTGGGTTCCATCGTTCAAGCTTCGGCGTGTCTGCAGCATCGGACGTTTTAATGGTTTCGACATCGCGGCATATATATGGCTTTAATCTATACAATAATTAAAGTAAAGAGAAGTCTGACAAAGTCCTGAATACACTCTTATTTCAATTAAATTGACGATAGATTGCTATTCATTAAATGAATATTAACCAATATGAACGCGTTTGTAAAATATCAACTTTTTGACTTATTGCATATTTGTCCCAAAAACAATAACAATGATAGTACATGCACTGATTAAAATTTACAAATTATGTTAAAATTATATTAAATTTCAACAGCAGCAGCGGAACAGAACATTATTTCCCTGGAGTTTTCGTAAAATCAATACTCTATTCAGTAAAATAAGTTCCTGAATTAATAAACTAACTTAAAATAATAAGCTACGAAGCTTCAAATTGAAAATTCCCCTTGTTTAAACAAAATTTCACCGAACCAAACTATTCTCCGGCACAAAGCGAACTTAAAAATTCTCCCAAAGCATATACCCTCCGAACGTTTCGAAAACTCTTGACAAAATCCCACCTCCAATTTCCGCCTTTAACCTTTCACTCTCCTCCGAAAAAAACGACTTTGCCCAGGCGCCAAAAAAAAGAAAAAAAAAAGCGTAAACTCATCCAATCCGAATCCTCCCTCAAAGCCGTGAAGCGAAGCGTGTCAACATCCCGGCCGACCGGGGCCCTAAATCTACGTGCTTTTCGTACGCACGCACACACACACACACACAAGCACACGCTTGCGCACACGCTCGCAAGCGCAGCTAGGCAAAGCGGCCGAGCGACAATCGTATATCCGCCTAGTCGAGGTCAACACGTGTCATTTACGCAGAGCGCGTACGGCGCTGCTGCCAGCCCGACGTTATAAACAAAATGTAACGCGAGCTGTTTCGATGCAAGCCTTAGGCATGCGCGCGCGCGTGTGTGTGCGTGCGTCGGGAGAGAGAGAGAGAGAGAGAGAGAGAGAGAGAGAGCGTTTCCGCGTTGCGAGACAGATCGAATGGTCTCTTGAATTTTGAACGCGCCGACGGCGGGGGGAAGATGCTGCGGTGGGCTCTTTGTTGCCGAGGAAGGCTTTATTTCGGAGGGCATGAATTTTTAATTGTAGCTTCTTTCGCGGTAGGAGGACGGGGAGGAAGGGGGGGGGGGAAGTTTAAGCTTTTTTTGTAATGGCAACAGCTTTTACAGCCGATGTGTCGTAAAGTTTATGCTGCGTGTAGTTTTATTATCTGGACGTGAAGGAAATTGATGGACGTTGAAAAATGGGCTGAAAGCCTTTTTTAACGTTCTTTCGGTTTAAAATTATTGTCTTTTCGCGGAGGCGAAATGTATTACATCGAAACCATACAACTTCCAATTATAACCACTGGAAGTTTCAATCCCGACGAAATAACAAAATTTCCCGTAATTTTAATACAAAACGATCGCGCCGAATCGGTAACGGAAGCTCCTCTCCGCCCAAAAATTAGGCACTCTCCCTGAAAGCTCATCAGCCCTATCGATAAAAGCTCTTAAAAACTCCATTACCTCGGCCCTCCCGAGTGCATTCCTGCACACCAAAACTCTTTCCCGCTTGGCCGAAGCAAAGAGCGAATGAATCTTATTACGCGGGAAAAGCAAGAAAATTCGTTTAACGCGAGACAGCGCCAAAGGAAGCTCCGCCGACAGACGGGGCGAAGGGGTGGGGGGGTATACAGGCGCGCAGGGCGCGGGGATTACATGCGGGCCGATTTTTATTGTTATGCCCTGCGAGTGCACGCGCGCGCTCGTCGACGGGATCGCGGACGTGAGGATTTTTTCTGAGGAGCTCGCGAGCCGAGAGCGCGCAGAGAGACTCGGGAGTTTTCCCAACGAACGGAATGCTATATACCTCGGCTGCTACGAGAGCGCAGCCGCTAAGCAACGAGTTTAGCCGGGATTCCGCGGGCCGGAGAGGAAAAAAGAGCCGTGTCGATGCTTTTGAGTGATTGCCTCGAATATGGATCGCCGAGGGGTTATATACCTGCTGGAAATGGGTTTAGACGAATTTTATATGGAATTACGTTGGCGTCTGCTGCACGCGCGGATTACGAGTTTTTGTAGCTTCTTTTCATATATGTGTACGTGGGTATTTTTTAACCTTGGAAAAATGAAAAAATCATGCTTCGCCGCGGTGCGCGAGAGGCAAGGATGGAATTACGTCGCGGTGGAAATGCAGATGAGTTTTTGGACATTCTGTACTTCTTTCGCTCCTTGTAGCTGCGACGGAAAATTACGTTTGAATAAAAGTACAGGACTTGTATAGCTTTTATTCCGGTGAAACTTTGAATTTAACTGAAAGTTCTTCAGTTCGAATGACGTATTTACGTATTATATTTACTTCTTCGTTAGAAGTAGTATATTACATTCTCATTTAAAGAGACGAATATATTTTTACAAAATTTTTCCTCTTCTCCTCGTTATCTTGTAAAAACTTCCCGTTTTTTTTTATCTCCCACACAATTTCATTAGTAATATATCGTTGCTAACAAGTTTCATTACCAACGAAGTGCTGAGTTTACTTTTTACGCTTGAATAGTTGTTTTGTCGACGTTCGTTCCAAAAACGTGAGAAACTTGACAATTTTTTCAGCGTTAAAAGCAAACCTGCGTTCCTGCGTTTTACACAAATTATTATATAAATGATTTTAAAATAAAACAAGATATAGAATATATAACAAATCTATAAAATTGCAATATCAAACATTAACAATCTTTGAAATACGAACAACCCAACTTATACTCCAAACGATCAAAGCTGTTTTTTTTTCAACGTCTCCTCCTTACGAACGCCGTCGTTCAAAAAATCCTCACCCTTCCGAATTTCAATATTAAAAAACTCCAGCTCCATCCATCAAGCAGCCCATACTCTCCCTCCTCTCTCCGCGCTCCATTCCACGCTCCAGACAGGTCCTCCTTGCCGGGCCGAGAAATCAAGTCACCGTACAATGTATCCGCCCTTCGAAAAATCTCTCTCGACCCCGGCAACGACGGCGGCTCGCGCGCTCGGTGCTCCCGCAGAGAAATGCAGCGCGGGCAGCGCGAGGCGAATTAAAGGGCCGATTTAAATTGCAGATCAGCCGAGTTCTGAGCGCCGAGCCGCCGCCGGGTTTTGTGACCGCTCGGAAAACCTGCCCGGACAGGACCCTTCCGGGGGAAAAGACCTTTCGGCTCGGAGCGCCGGGGAGGGACGGACGGACAGAAAATTCAGGGGAACGATATCCCCCCCCCCCTTCTGCGTTGCGACTAGACCGAGGAGGGATGTACAAGGTGGCTTGAAAGTACGCCGAGGTTTCTTGGTCATTGGTTTTTATGAAAATTTAACGCTGCTCGGATGATGTTTCCTGCGGAGTGCGAAGATTCATTTAAAATTATGAAGTTTCTCGATAGCGACGGAAGATGTTGGTTTTTTGGGGGAAAGCATTTTGGGAAATTGAGAGTGAAAATTAATGTTCAGAAGTCCTGAGTTAGATATGCAATGAGTGAATTTGAATTAGTTAATGTTATTGCAGTCTTTACAAAGTTTATAATTAGAACAAAATTACGTGAATAATAACAATAAAGCTTTAAAATCCACTTAAATACAAACTTATTCAGCAGCTTGAAACTTTTTTAAATTTACAAACTTTGTAAAATATTTGCATATTAAAATCTTCGTTGCATAAAAATTTTGCAAAATTTCACTGAATATTCAACATTTTACTTAAAATTGTTCTTTTAAACTGTACAAAAATACTCCACAGAAAACGCAACAAAAGAAGAAAACTTACCCTGGTGACTCATCGAAAACGAAAACTTTCTATCTTGATTAATTTTTGAGTAGAAACGCCTCCGCCTTAAAAAGCGAAAGCTACAAACGACTGCAGGGGCGGTTCTTTTCGCCCGTCGCCCTTAAGGGGCCCAAAAAGACCTTCTTTGTTTCAACACTTGAATGTAATTTTATAATACGCTGATTTTGCGTTTGATAAGTCCATTAAAAAATGTTTAAAATGCAAAGCAACTTCCTTTTTATTTTATTAGATAATAATATCTTTCATTCCTCTAATATATTGTACTCTGCACTTCCTGCTTTTTCTTTTTTAAATTTTTACAATGATAAGGTATAGATGCAAATATGAAGAAATGCTCGCTTATTGTATAATGAATCAATACTTTTAAATAGTAGATATTTAAAATAACTTAATAAGCTACTTTTAAAAGAAGATATTTCTTGTTGCACAAGAATACTGTTCATCATGTCTTTCATAGAAACCTTCCATACGCCATTACAGCAGCGGTCTTTTTAACCGATTGTTCTCGAATATAATACACATAAAAAGCTTTTATAACGAAAGCAAACTCGACTTTAATTAGATGCTCAAGCCGTATCGATTGACACACATTTAAAGGAAAATTCCGTCCGTATCCCTCGCGTATATAAATTTTCGCATTGATTTATTACGCCGCGTGGTTATCGCAATATATAACGAGGTGCACGTCCCTCTGTTCCGTATACCCCATATTTCCGACACTTCAATAACGCATAAAAAAAAAACAAAAGCGCAGGCTCTTGCATAATATTCGCCGGCGAAACGTGGAAGAGACCACTTGTGGCCCACAATGTGCCGCTCTGCCTCTAAAACGAGAGATGCAATATGTTGCTTATATCAAGAGCGCCGCGGGGCAGCGGCGCCGGGAGTGTAATCCATCCCGCCGCGCGAGTAACCCGAACTCTTTGATCATTTCGTTAATTCGGAGCATCTGGAACGTCGCACATCCCCCGCGCCAAAAGTTCCCTCTCTCTCTCTCTCTCTCTCTCTCTCTCTAATCTCGGCTTTGAAAAGCCAATTTCTGCGCACGCGCGCGCGCGCAGTGCACCGGTCGCGCGTTACGTGATACGACCCGCGCTCCTTGCGAAATTCGATTTTGATTGCCGGCGGCGCGCGGCGGAAATTTACGACACGGGCCGCGCGGGCCTCTTTAAAAAAGCATAAAACCCCGACGGACGAGGAAAGCGACGCGCGGAGGAGCGCTCTAAATCAAGCGGCGCGCCACACTGCATATCCGCATAACGAGGCGCTCTCGAAAAATTGAGCGATACCGAGAGCGCCGATGTATAAATTATCGCCTCTCCGCGGCCAATCAGTCCGCCCTTGTCGCCTGCTGTCGAGGAGTCGGCCCTTTTCGGGCAGTTTTCCCGAACGCGTTGCGGGAGTCTCCCTTGCATGTGTATGCGACGGGCAGTTTCACGGCGGCCGAACGTCGTGCGCTGGCTTTATTAGGAGGGCTCGCGCGGGGACATTAATATGGCTGCGCGATATTGCCTGCCGGAGCTGCGGCGAAGACGCGCTGCCTGGACAATGAGAGCGGAGAGCCCTATTGGAATTTTGCCGCGTGGGAGCGAGAATTTCGAAATATTGCTAGATGGGATATATAGAATTTTGTATGTTAGCAAGACTTAAATGAATGATACTAATAACAAATAATTCTTTGTGGATCTTAACATTAGCAGGGCTCTGCAGCATTTATTGAATAATTCTTTGTCTGATAATGAACCTGCGATAACGGCGTCGTGTTGTAATTTACTTTTGTAAAAAAAACAAAAAAAACATACATTATCTGCGCTTATCTTGCAAACAAATATATCGACAAAAACTGCGCCTCGACAGTTTAAAAAATCCGGAATTATTCGATTCCTCGATCTTACCCGCAGCTCGAAGACCCATCATGAATTTTCCAGCGTCGCCCAAGCTTAAAGCCCAAAAAGGCGCCTCCCAACCAGGCGCAGGCTCCGACATATATATCCCAGGAGGAATCCCTCCCGCTTCGGGCTCGAGGGCCCGGCCGGGCGAGGTGCACGTATACGTCACTGGCCGCGCGCGGGGCTGGAGGGCAGCGGCGTACCTAACGGGCTGAGAGAGCGACGTGTGCGCCGGGTGCCCCCGGTGGATGCTGCGCGCCTTCCTTCCACGAGAGAGAGAGAGAGAGAGAGAGAGAGCTAGGCGAGCAGCTACGAGAGACCCAAGACGAAACGGATTGGCCTCGACGAGCGAGGCTCTAATGGCCCGCGGAGGGAGTATTTTGACTGTCGATCACGGCGGGCCTGCCATTGTTTTACATCGAGCGGGAGGCTTGATTTTTTTTTCTAAGGCCGGAGAGCGAGATTGTGCAATGGCTTTTATTGTGCGGCCGTTGGATTGTTTGTTTTTGGATGGGAGTAAGAAAATAAAAAGATGTAGTTTGTTATATATATGTTACCGTGCCGTACCGTGCTGGAGCAGTTTATTTAAATTGATGATCCGTTTAATTTAAGACTTCTTTTCATCAGCGTCCATTTGTCAAACGTAACTGGGACTTTTCTTTAAGACAGAAGGAAGAATGTTTTTGTATTTGCCTTCAATTTTCTTGTATCAGCCGTCCTGCTTACCTTCAAATACGTCAAGAAGAACCTGCCACGACTGTAAAAAGCGTTCGGTTATGCAATATTCATTGCGCGCAATCTTACTTATTGTAAATAGTCCTTACTGTATACTGAGATATAATTATTCATTACGTAATTCTCAGTCGTACCGTAACGAATGCAATAAATAAAGTATATATTATAATCCAACTGGAGAGTCAGCTGAAATTAGTATTTAACTGATAAAAGACGAAACAAACAATATTCCCGTAGCTGAAATGAATCTCAGAGCGTTATAGTAGCCTAAAAAGCAGCTCCGAAATAAAGTATAAAAATACCCGCAATTCAAAGTTTGGACAAACGGCTCAGCCCCTTATCTCGCTTATTTACAATGTAAATCACGACCAATTTTAAACAAGTTAAAAGGAATCCTGCAGAAGTTTTCCTCCAAAGCCAAGCGTCGTCGCCGCGCCGAGAAAAATATACTTGTCGACTTTATATTTTAGTTCGCGGCAAAGAAACCCACCACTGCGAAAGCTCGCCTCTTTTTTTTTCGCGTTCTCCGTTCGCTCGTCGAATACATCGAAACGAAGTTCGATCTCTCAGGTCGTAGCCAGATAAAGGCGGAGATAACAAAGGCGAGCGAGCGCGCACCTAGTATGCGCCAGCGGGTATTATGGATTTTCGAGCGCAGTCTCCGGGACTGTTAAATGTCGGACTGGGAATGCTGCCGCCGCTGCTGCTCTTTTCTTTGAGAACAACTCGGCCGTGATGATTCGAACGAGTGGCACACGCGGAGTGTATCGAGGAAGCGGCGAAGGCTCTTTGCTTTATTTTTCGCCGGCTGGGGGGACCTCTGATTTTTTGAAGTTTTTCCGGAGCGATGCGTTCGAATTGTGGAGGCTTGATGGCTTTAAGCATTATCTTGCGCTTGTCTTTGAAGAGTTATTTTTTTAAGGCTGTAGATAAGTTGCCGCCCGAAGACACGAGCTGAAAATAACTTTAAAAATCTCGGAGGAGCTAATTTACGAGAAAATTCTGCGTGGCTGTAATAATTTTAGGCGGAATAAATTTTTTTGAATGCATCAAAGCGAAATTTCGCGTCAACCGTTCTTACTTTTATAGCGAATTAAATACAGCTGCAAACGTAAAACATCACTGCTGAATTTGTGCTAGATTTCCTTTCATAAAAATATTTAAATTTAGTTATTCTTCCTCGTATATATACGCGACGGGAAGGTCCAGCTTCAGCGACAGTTAAATTTTGCCCTGGAATGGTCTTACGTGAACCATAAACTGCGTATGACATTATTTACATTTCACAGCGGTGCTCGAATCGAGAGCTTTAGAGCCAAAGCTGCGCAGAAACTCTAAAGCTTGGCTTTGCTGCGTTTACCTTAAAGTTTTACAAATTCGGGTATATGTTTATTTTGGGAAAGACGCAGCATTGATCAAATATTAATATGAGATTTTTTGTTTAATTTAAATAATTTTAAAGGAAGTAGTTGTGAAATGTCTTTAAAAATTTTGAAAGCTTCTTTCCTTGCAAAATGTGTAAATAAGTCCATTAAAATTCTGAATACTAAAAGTATAAATAATAAAAATGTTTTTCTCGAAAATTTTACAGTCAAAGCCGGTTCGTGTAATTATTTCAAAAAAATATTCCAAAGGAAGAATAATAAGTCACAAAAGCTCCTTTTCAAGACTGGCAATCTGCATTTTAAGACGCAAAAGAGCTCTCCGCGAAGCGCCCTAAACAATAGGCCCCGGAATGAAAGTCAGTAATTACTCGCAAAAAGCACGCTTCTAAACTCGAAACAGAATTCTCCCCCAAGTATAACTTGGCCGCTTAGTAAAAATTCTTCCCCTCCGATAGCTCCTCGAAAAAGCGCGTCGTCCCCCGCAGCCCACTTCGAATAATCGAATAACCCGCATATACCGAAAAAGCAAGAACCGCGACACCTCCGTCGAACGCGAAGCACTCCACGATACGTATACATCCAGCTGGAAAGCTCTCCCGCCGGCCGAGGGGTTCGAAGTGCAGCCTCGCACGCAGGCCCCGCGGACGCGCAAGTCGGCGCTCGGTGTATATCGATTCGAAGAAATTGGCTCTCATTGCCCTAATTGAAACGACTTTCCTTTCGCGCGACGACCGCGGCGTCGTCGGCGCAGTTCGCCCGCCGCGCGTGTACATTATAAACGTCGCGCGTACCGTAATATTCAGGGACCGTTAGGGGCTGACGGAAACTTCCGAGAGGCGCGCGAGCGCACTCGAGGCTCGTCGTCGCGATGTGCGTTATGGCACTTGGGAGTTATCGGCGAGGAGGAAGCTCGCCGGGAGCGGAGGAACTTTGGAGAGAGAGAGAGAGAGAGAGGAAAGAGCGGCGAGTGTCTGGAGGAGTCGAGTTTCGCTTTTGACGGAGAATGGAGGCTTTAACCCGGGGCCCGGAGGGGGAGGCTTAATTATGACGTTCTGACGTGTCGGGAGAAGCCATTTGTAAGGGAAGCTGCGTCGGATGATGTTCGTTCGGGTGTAAGTGACGAGGAGGGAAATTCGTTTACGTCGGTGGGAACTATAAGATTCGCCGATGCGGTTTTCGAAAAATTCTATATCAAAAAGATGATGTAAGGCGAGTCGCAAGATGTATCCGAAGTAAGATATTGCAGCTCTATAGAGTTTGAAGAGAAAGAAATTATTTTGAATTTACGCCGGCTGACTTGAAATTCCGAGCGCATATACACCGGCTTATCTTGAAAAACAAATTACTCATCAAACACGGGAATAATATACACGGGAAGGCATTGATGCAAGAAACTTTTAATGCGCTCTTTCAAAAACGACGTCGTAAAGCAATAAATTATAACGAAACTCCCGAGTCTCTCGCGGAGCTTCGGAATCCTCGAAAACCTTGAGTTCCACCTCGAGAGGCTCCGATAAGCGTCGTCGTCGCCGACGATCAGCGTCGACCACCGCCTCTTCGGTTTCCATCGAAAAGGCCCAATGGAAAACCTCCGAAAATACGAGCGTACGCAGCTTTTTCGGAACGATTCGAGCCAAGAGGGAAGACGCGGCCGGACACCTCGGCTTAAAACTACAGTCCGAGCATTTATTTTTAAAGTTTGCCCTGCGCGCGCCTCCGGCTTTAAAAACGTGCACGCTCGACCGCGCGCCGACTCTAAGTATACACTTACCTACGTGTCTCCCGGCTCGTTTGTCGACGTGTGACAATGACTGGACGCGACCGAGCGAATGGACGTGTGTGGGTGTGTGTGCGTGGGTAAAAGGCAAAAAATCCGGGCTCGATGAGAGAGATATTGAAGACGAACGAAGAAGGACGCGCGGCGTAATGGATTTTTGTAAACCAGCTGCGGGGAAGAAGTTGGATAATGGAACTGTTTGGATCGAATGTTTGCGCGGCGGATTTTTACGATTAATTATTGTGGCATTGCGAGCCGCGCGCTTGCAGTTCCTGACTCGAATAACTAATTGTTCGGATTACGAAAGAGAGAAGGACATATAATGCCGATGTCTTTTCGAACCTTTTTAAAGCACTCCGTTGCAGAAACGAGAAGAAGCGGACTTTCGTAATAATCTATGCGAACGACTCTGGAGATACATTAAAAACCTGAAAAGTTGAGTTTGCCGCGATTCAGTCGTTATCGCTTTTTAAAGAGCTCGAGTAGCATTCAAGTTTCCTTAATGATTGTTTTAATCTACTACCGAGTGTTTGTTTTCCGAAGCATCGATACGGTCGATTATTAAATATTATTATAGTGTTTACAACTTTGAGGCGAATTTAATATCTCTTATATAATGAAGCGCTCGAAAATTCATTTTACACCTGATTTCTTCATTACCAACGAGAAGCCCTCATTTCCAAACGAAGAACCTCATTGCAAAACGAAGCATAATATAATACACTCCTCCATCGGACCTCAATCGAGCAAAACCATTTGAGTAATCGACCTTTCGCACCATCGAAAACCCAACTTCGAAATCTTCCCGAAGAAAAACCCAGAAGCAGCAAAAAAAAAAAAAAAACTATATATACGAAACAAAGAGGAGGCGTCTCGTTTTCAGGAGGCTCGAGTCGGCGGGCGCCGCTCGAGAAAAAAGCGCAGAAAAACCTGCAGAGGCTATACGGCCTTGTCAGCTGTGAAAGACCTGAAAAGTGTCTCTTTCGCGAGGGTCTCGCGTGACTGATGATATGAAAGATTGAACGGAGCCTTCGTTCTCGCTGGACGCTACTGCTGATGTGCCGCTCGAGTCTCGGCTCGTGTTCCGGTGCTGAAAATTACATCGAGTAGAGCTTTTTTTGTGGAAGCGAGGTGGATCGTATTTTAATTGGGGGAAAAATTTATGAGGTTGACGGCTATATGAAATTATTGGACTAATTTTATTGTTCAATCAGAGTTAACCCACGTAAAAATAATTTATATATCATATTTTACCAAGATTTTATAATTTTATTTTAAAATTTTGTACAATCTTGATTCTACATAATTTGTACAAAATTTGTGAACAAAAATATAAAAAAATATGAGCTCCTATAATAGTCAACGGTTGCTAATTTTGTCGTGTGAAGTGTAAAAGGTTAGGATGCGCCTTCAAGCGCCAGTAATAAAAAATATAGTATATTACGAGCTATGGGTTTGCCATTTTATCTCCCGAGGATTGTATACTATTTTTTTGCCTAGCGTAGCCGAAAATACAACGTTCTTGATCCAACGCCGGGCGAGAAAGTAGTACTTTCGGCCCGCTAGGCAAAAATAAATAATTCCGCTTGGTGGCGCATCCTAACCTTTTACACTTCTCATGACATAATTAGCAACCGTTGACTATTATAGCTCATATTTGTTATATTTTTGCACAAAAATTTTGTACGAATTATGTAGAATTAAGATTTTTACAAAATTAAAAATTAAAAATAAAATTATAAAATCTTGCAAGGAGAACACATGACATATGGGTAATGGATTTTCCTGTAACTTTGGGATATGTTTTCTAATGTTAAAATATGAAGGAAACCGCGTCCGTTCGGCCTAACGCTCGATTTTTCAAAAGTTATGTGCTCTTTTAGCAAAAATCTAAGAAAAATCGATTT
>UCOM01004213.1:0-13429 GCA_900474385.1 Ormyrus pomaceus
GGGGGGGGGGGGGGGGGGGGGGGGGGGGCGAAAATCTAAACGCCAATACCAGAAGCTCGGAAGCTATTTCGAGCTCCTCTCGTCAATCGTTATAATGTGTCTTATTTTTTCGCCGCTCGAGGAAACTTCAGCGCCAGATTCCACAGCTAAGGCTCAACGACAAATTTGGCCCTCTTAGCGGTCTTCGATATATTTACGAGAAGTATCCCTGTTTGTTTGCTCTCTCGGCTCATTTTTAACCTGTGCAGCGTCTAGTCTTACCGGAGGAAGATTTTCAAAATTGGAGGGGGCCACTTCGTTCGTAATTGTATAATGTATACTTCATAAAATTCCTTAATTAAACCTGATTATTTTGAACGTACGCTTTTATTAAAATCAATGTTAAAGCCTTAAATAAATCCCGATGAAATTAGCAATAAATTAATTATTTGCCTACCGATTATTCCGGGAAAGTCGTTTGAAAAAACGTTTCAAGCGGAAATGTTTATTTGCATAATTTCAATCCGTAAAGTAATTGGGCCATTTACGTTATTAGCCCGGGCGAAATAAAACCCCAGTGAAATAACGACCCGAAAGCTGCACTCGTCGGTTAAAGTGCTTGCTCTCTCGCGCTTCATCTTTTTCCCGACAAATATTCGCAAAGAGCATATAATACTTACTTAAACATCTCTCGACGCTGAAAAATCAATGAACTTTCGCCGGCAAGCAAGACTCTCCCTCACTTCCCCGCGTCCTCTGGAGATTCGAGTCGCCGCCGCAGCAGCTCTTTCACGGATCATTAGCGGTTTCACCGGGAAATAGCTTTTCCGAGTGTAAACTCTCTCTCTCCCGCCCCCCCCCCTCTCCTCCCCAGCCGAGTGGAACTTTTTAATTTTGCGATTCACACATTGTGAGATAAATTTCGAAAAGTTTATTCGCCCGAGAGATTGGCCGCAAGTGATTGATTAAGCGAGGAAAGTTCTCTTCTCCGAATGCGTATAAACTTAGCATTTTTTTTTTGTTTTTGCGAGGGAAATTTACTCCAACCCTCTTTTCAAATGACGCGGCCATCGGTTTTAAAATCGTACCAAAAGTAAATATTGTTATTTATACTAGCAGCTTTATCAGGACTTTGCCGTCGTCGCTTTACAGGTATACGTCGAGTTTGCTGAGAACGACGATCGGGTTTTGAAAACGTTGACAATGTAAATAATAGATTTAACTTTTTTTTATGAATCCAATATTGCTGCATGTTCAATTTTTTAATTAAAAATCATTTGTAAAATATTACTTATCATTTGCTACGATAAGAATTCTTCATTCTATTTTTTAATTAAAAATATTGCAATAAATATTGCATATTAGACGCTTCAAAAATTGTCTCCGGCCCTTTTGAATACGATTTGCATTCCCTAAATTATTGATAAACTTTGATATTTGAGCATTTTTTAATTAAAAAATTTAATCTTTTCAATTTTAGCTAACTTTGTTTTCCAAAAATAATTTAAATTATGAACATAATTTTAAAATACCGTATTATTACCATCAAATAAGTTTAATCATAGCATTTTTAATGTTCTTTATTCAGCATATTTTTTATTTAGAAAAAAACAGCAAAAGCAACATCTTTTGGCAATATCTTTTAGCAATTAGGGTCTAAACTACTTCGGTTCTTGGACTACTCTTGTTCCGGCTTAGTTTCCTAGCGCAGATTTTCCCGCGCACTGCTAATCTTCGAGTAGGCCGAAAAAGCGCAGATTCATTAGCTATGGGTGCTTGCTAATGAACCACTTGACGAGCTCCAAAAGCCGCAAGTGCAGAAAGTAGACGAGAAAGTAGAAGAGATGCAAGCTCGAATTTCGCTCGTTCTTTTGCGGCCCGGAGCTTACGCGTGTTATTTTAGCCAAAAAAGGCTACATGCACGCGCCAGGCAACTCGAAAAAGTACCCGGCATTTACTTTTTTACAACAATTAAAGCCTTCTCGCCGAATTTGAATAATTGGACTTTTTTAATTGCGATAGCTCCATTAAGTAATTTCGAATTTTCAATTTAAACTTTTGCGCCGAGCAAATTTTAATCAAAGTTAAACCATTCATTATTTTAAGGCTTTTTTATAATCCGCGGATAGCGAAGAAAGTTGTAAAAATTTAGTTTACAAAAATATCTTTGTATTTTTACCCTTTTAAAGTAAAGTTTTGAGAAAAGCTTTTACTTTCAGTACCGCCACGTTGAATAATCTATCTTGAATTCTATTTTAACTTCAGAATCAAAATCAGCTATGTCAAAAACTCCTGCGCAACTTTTCGTTTAAATTGAACTCAGGAAAAATGTGTGCTTCAAAAGGTTAAGGAACTCTCTCTCTCTCTCTCTCTCTCTCTCTCTCTCTGCTTCCAAAGATGTGCACTGAAACTTATAGAGGATCTTTTCATGTACAAAATATTTCTGAAAACCCCTTTGCCTTTAGTATCCATTACTCTCAACTTTTACACATTTTCAAAACGTTCCCATTCTAGTATCTTCAAGACTTTCACTAAATCAGCATAAATGAAAATGCGTTTTCCGCGATTCGTCGAGAAGAATGCGGGGGAGTACTTTCAATTTATATACGAAACGTGCGGTGATTTCCATTGAACATTTATTGAACGCAGCGATTCTGAATGCATTATTCAATTCCTTGATAGAATAATTAAGAGGAAAAGTACAACGTATCTTCAGCTATAGTTTTCAAGCCTCCTACGTTAGTCACTTTGCGAGGAACCGAGAAAAAGGCCAGAAGCGTAATTACCTGGAGTGGCGCGCCACTTGAGGAACTTCGCCTGGCGAATTTCTACTTTCCCTCTTTCGCATACAATCCGCAAACAACCGAGATTCTATATTTTGCGCCCGCCTTTGCAGCTTTTGCAGCTCTCTCTCTTTGAGGCCTGAAAAAGACGCGTTTATTAATTTTCTTACCTGGGCCCCTCTCCTTTATCTACGTCGCCCGGCGAAGAAAGGAAAATCAATGGAGGCCGCCGCAACATTGTACTCAAAATGCTTAAAGTAAAATTTCGCGCTCCTCTTCCTTTCCGCGCACTTAAGGGGGAAGAAGAAAAAAAAAATACGAGCGCTGTAATTAACTAAGTGGACCGCAGCGGTAGCTGCAAGGAATTTGTGTATTTGCCTCAGCAGTGCAGCAACGCTCGAGATTATAATCAAGTAAGCGGAAAGAGGATCAATTTTCATCCGCAGTAGTCTGGCCGAGTTCTCCTTATCTGCCCACTTCATCTGCTATTCTTTTGTAAAATTCTTTCGCTCCGGCTTCCTTTTGCCTGTTTTCTGTTTCTGGTAAATTAATTTCTTTTGATTCCTGCACTTAGCCTGCGCCGCGGCCAAGAGCGCTGCGAAACTTTTATTCGGAAAATTAAAATCGCGCTTATTCGAAAAATTAGCTTTTTATCTATGCGCGAACGCGAATAGAGGAAAAACAATAAGTGCCTAGTTTTTAATAAATACTTTTTTTTTAATGAATTAATTTGAATCGTTGAGTTTAAAAAAATGGAGAAAAAAAACTATAAAATGCATTTTTTCAGTAAAAGATTTTAATACTTTTTTTCAAATAATTAACATCATCCATTTATGAACTAGATAATAGAAAATTCTTCATATACCTACCTAAGCAATTGATCGATTTATTACTTTGAGAAGATATACGTTCAAATTATTAAAAATTTAATAATCTGCTGTTCTGAACTTATCAATATTTCAAATTTCTGATAAAATTCTTGAAGATTTGCTATCCAGCCCTCTATACGGCTCATTCTCGAGTAGTTGATGGGGGAGCGCTTGTTAAATATAGCGAGCATGAAGGAAATAAAGTACCTCTGGCGGGTAAAAGCAGTGCAGGAAAACCTCAACCTCTCGGAGATAAAGCAAGTAAATGATTCAAGTGAAGCCGAAAACACTTATGGTGTTAAAAAGCGAGTTTTCAATACCTGCCTATGAGCATTTCTATTTGAATAATCAAAAGCTATTTATGAGGAAGAATTGCATAATCAACTATTATTTTAGAAGAAGAATTATTTTCACCTCTATTAAATTATACTCAAAACAAAAAAAAAAGGTGAATGACGTTTTTCACTGTAAATGTAGAAATTCTTCTTGCTTGTGACAAGAATACTCAAGAAAAATTGTTTGCTGCGCTATCTGGGCAATTTGTCTGATCATAAACTGGCTGCTACTACTTGACAGGGTAAAATGTAAAAGTTAAAATATTCACAGTGAGATAAAAATTGACCTATTTTACTTATTGCCTTTCGAAAGCTATTTCACTTTGGCAATTGAATTGTGCAGATAATGAAGACAGTAATTACTCTCTTCAGCGAATAATACTAATTAAAAATTCTGATCCTTTTGTACCAACGTATTTTAAATTAAAATTTTCAATCACTTGCATGAAATTACAAGTTCCAAAAATAAATTCTAATCGAGATTAATACAAAGCAAACCCAATTAAGACCCCGAGTAATAAAGAAACTTACTAAAAAAAAGGGAGCCCCGAAGGCAAGCGCCATCGCCGCACTTTTCCTCCGCGATAACCCGCTCCCGGCCTGCCTACTCTAAACAGAGACTTGGAAAAGAGCTCGGAAGGGCGCAGACGATATTAATAGTCGGCATGATATATCTTTATTTGGATTTACTCCGCGGGTTAGCTGCATTTATTCGCGGTAATTAATCATCGGGGGAGGGCCTTTACGGCTTGCGCAGCAGCCGGCCGCGCAGCTCGCGTGCCTCGGCTAAACTAGACTAGATTAATGGCGACGGTATATGGACTGGCGCGCGGGGCAAAAAAAAAAAAAGTAGCGGAGAGCGCCGCGGAGCTCTCTCTCTCTCTCTCTTTGCGTGTCCGCTTTCTTTCCTCGCGGCGCGTTTAACGAGCGCGCGCGCGGGACGAGGCCTATCGAACCCGGAAACGAGCCGTCTTTTTTTGTCGGACTCCGGCCGGGGGCCGGGGGGAGGAGAGGGAGGGAGGTCCGCGCGCGAGGAATCCTAAAAAAAGAATTTATTGCGAGAGAGTCGGAGAGATACTAATCGCGACGGTATTTTACATTTATTCGACGGCCCGGTAATGGGCTCCGAGATAAGTGCGCCTCCGAACTGCATATGAGGACGTTAACTGTAATGTATGCCGGGGAGCTCATTGGTTTTTTGAGAGCCGTATTAAAGAGATGTGCTAATATTCTAGCGCATTATGAGTAACTGTACGGGACTTTTTGCTAATTTTTTTTCTTCTGCCTTTTAACGTTTCGTTAGTAAATAGTTCAACGTTAATCTAGTACTATACGCTATTCGTGTATAATTTTATTTACTAGCAGCACGTTAAAATTGATTTAAAAAACATACCCTAATTAGTATTTTAATTAAATATCGTTTGCTCGCGTAATTAGTGCAACTTGGCATTCAATTCTCATGAAGTTTATTAGACCTCTCAACTCATAATTATCATACTTACGTTTTACACCCGCGCTGTTTTGCTTTACTACACCGCCTGCTTACCTTTAAAATATCAACTGAACATTTTTAATTAAAACCTCTCGTCGAATGTACCAGGAAGAAAAAGCAAAACGCCTCTCCGCGCCCCGGTAAATACATATCTCTCTCTCTCTCTCTCTTGCCGCGAGTGCGAATTAATCCGGCTTTTGACAATCGCTCTTATACCCCGTTCGGCCACTACTAACATACTGACTTTTCCGCATTAGCCCGATGCCCGCGGGCGCTCTTGCGCTTTGCATTAATTAACGAGCTCGGACGCTCTCTCCGCGCCGCGCATTACGCAATTCTGTTAGTTTTACATATCCCGGGTTATACGCGATAAATCAATTATCGAATTAGCGGATTATTGCAGGGTGCGGGCCGGCAGCGCGCCGCCGCCGCCTCCCTTTTCCACTCTGCCCCTCTCTCTCTCTCTCTGCAGGGCTATCTTCGTGCTCATTTACATGGCGCGCTAATGCCGCGTACGGCTGTGTGTACACTCGCCGCGCGATTGCAGATGCATAAATTGCCGCCGCCACCGATATCAAAGTATAAGCTCTTAGAGCGGCAAGTACAACGGGCGTTGTATTATGCACCGGATGCGACGCGACGCGGGAGCTCGGTTTTTATTTTCCCCATGCCTTTTTTTCTTTATTTCAGGGGAGCGCCGACGCTCCGCGACTCGGCAATGGGTTATTTATCTTTTATGATTGAAAGTAAGCTCGCGGATCTCGAGCGGGGATTCGAAAAGCTGCTTATGCGAGGTAAACTTTTTAAATATTATGCCGCTCGCCCGGGTTCAGCGTTTTAGTAACTTTGTAGGTACACAATGAGCAACTGGATTATTTTTATTAACCGGGACGGATTTAGGATTGCGATTATTTAATGAATATCCTTATTTTTAAAATGAACGCGTTTTATGATAAGATGATTATTTACACTTTATGCTCAATAAATTTCTGCGTCGCACAATAATTCCTGCATTATAAATTTTCAGCTGACCATTTAAATACACGGCGTTTAATTTGTAAAATAAATTGTTTTATATAATTTACACGGTATGATATATCGTGCAACGCGCACACCTTCAACATTTTGCAAATGTTTCAATAGAGTTTGCGCGATACTCGTTCAAAGTTGTAACTAATGATTAGTCGCGACAATAGTCAATGCAAACTAGTTCCCGTCGCGTTAAACGAGCCTAAAAATATTCAGAACACGAACCATTAATAATCAGCCCCTATATGTTGCGGAATGTTTCAACCCGAGAGACGCGCCGATTGCCGGTGTGTTACCGGTATGAAAGTGTGCCAGACCCGTGTAAACAGAACGCGATACGATGACAGAGTTTGTAGCCTAATTAGTCGGCGCTGACATATTGTTACGTACAATTACACCCGCGAACACGTCAATCGTTAAAGGTTTGACGATAATTTAACTCGACTAATAGCACTCGGCGTCCGGGCTTATCAGGAAGATCAATTATGATTTTACGATCATTTTTTTATTCGCTTAGTGCTGCTTTAAATAATGATACTTTGATTTTTAAAATCGCACTATGAAGAAAAAAAATGTCATTTTTAAGGTTTCGAGATTCAATTTTTATTATTTGGTTTATTTAAAAAAATACATTTCCTCTTTCGTAAATAACAATGATTATCAGACAATTAGTTTCAAAATTAGGACATATTTCAAACGCTTATTTTTAAGTAATTTATTAAGCAAAAAATAAGGAAACGATTATGTCAAAACAAGAAGTGGCTAAATACAGTAAGAGAAAAGTAAGAAGGCGAAAAGTGAGCTCGAAATAGACAGCGTACCAGAAGAAGGTGGAGAAGTCTAGGGATGGATGAACTCAAGGAAAAAACTTAAATACGCAAGAAAGTTATTACTGCTTAAAAGAAGTGCTTAAAACGAAAGAGGTTCTTATTTTAATAATTTCGAAAATTAATTATTCAAGAAACATTTTTATTAGGAATTTTAGAAATAAAAAAAAAACTTAATGAACCATATTACAATAATAAAAAGAATTAATTTTTTCGATTAAAGCTGCTTAGAAGAAAAAAAAAATCTTTTCAGCTTGCATAATTAATTTCGCAAAAAAAAAAATAATAATAAGTTAACATTGGCTGCATCTTGACTAAAAACCTTCATTAAAATTTCTAATTAGATCGTTACACGTGTACCATTTAATAAGGAGATTTTTAAATTCAAGCCATGCATACAAAATGTACCGCGCGCTCGTCAAGCAAAAAAAAAATCTGAGTGCACAATTCTCGTAGCATTATATCAAAAGCAGAAGCCCCTCCAAACGTATACTAAATAAAAGCAAATAGCTCGCGACAATCTCTCATCGAATCGCGGTGGAAATAAACCCCAAGCCTGATAAAATTAGGTAAGCCATTCCTCGACACTGATACCGCTAGTTAACCCTCCCCTGCGCTCCCTCCTCCGAACAGAAGTGAATTTAATATTTGCTTCAAGACGATCCAAGTTTAGGACGCGTTGAATATTCATACGATTCCGAGTGCAATCAACTGGGCCAGGACAAAATGCTCTCGTCTTTTAGCGTTCTTCTTTTTCGAGCGCTGCCAAGAGCAGAGGGGACAGCCGGAGGGAGAGGAGAGGGGGAACAAGAGGGGGAGGGGGGAAGGATCGGAGCCCGCACTCCAACTTATTCACTTCTCTTTTCATGAATATGATAATAAGGAAGCAATTACCACACGCGTGTCTCTTCGCAGTACTTTGTTGCATAATAGCCGGGCTTTCTCGATAAAGAAAGACTCTCGGGGGTAAGAGTTAACAACCTGTAAAACTAGGAAATAATATAATTTTGGCCTGATGCAATATGCATTAACGATAACAGATTTTGTATCCGGGGATTTAATTTCCTTATTTTCACCTGGTGATTTGAAATTTTCGGAATATTGGTACCTGCGGAATTCGATCGTTTAATTTTTTCAGGTAATTTGGAAAAATTTTAAATTTAAAATTTTAATTTAATATCAGAGAAAAATTTCCGATTATTTCTCTTTCCTTTCAAATTTTAAATTTATCAACGGCAAATTTTGTTTACGAACTGCACTAAACTGAAAATCAGCTTTTGAAAAGTCCAAAACTACATTAAAAAAAGTCGCGCCAAGAAAAATCAATTAGCAGTTTTTATTTTATTTTCAGCGCGAACAATTTCCTTTATAGAAAAAGAAGTAATTTAAGTTTTTATCGCAATTTGAAGAAACGCCAACAGATTTAAAAGTTTTTATTCCCATTATAACCCGCTCCCTCTTCCGCAAAATCCCATCGCCCCGAGAACCGCGGCAAGAAAGAACAATAACGCCTGAAATAATTCTCGCGATTAAGACTCGGGACCACGTAAAGATATTAATCCGGCGTCCCCGAAATTGCATGCATTAAATTAGATTGCAATCGAATCGACGCAGCGGAGAGACGTATGAGATATGATTCGGGCGGGGGTCGCTCGAGGATTCGGTGTAATTGATCGGTGCTTAATTAACGCTCGGAGAGACTCGAGAGACTCGGGAGGGACCAAGACGAGAAAGTCTTCGGAGAGGCGAGAGATAGAAGGTCGAGGACCCTAAGAGTCCGAGGCTCGACATGCAAATTAGCCTTTGTGATTGTTATTGCTGACGGACTTCTCCAGTGGGGGGGGGGGGGGAGGCTTAAGCTCCCCCCTGTCCCCGTCCGAGCGTATAAATTCAGGCTCGAGCCTTAAGCGCTTACAATTTAAATGATAATATAACAAACTGACAGTCGCGATCCGACGGCGGGGGAGGTCAAGCTTTAACTTTGCATCGGTAAATATGCATGCTCGGTGCTTTTGCGTGCCGGGATGCTAAATTTCCAAGCGAGCTAAACAATTTCTCCGGGCGCTGAAGACGGTAATAAAGTTTTATGCTCGTTTTTCGACATTCTTCGTTTATTTGCGGCGAAGGCGAACTTGCGCCTGGGCTGGCAGTTCGCTTACTTATTCGGCTGCTTAATTTGAATTGAATTAAGGGGGTAGCAACATTCGCCGAATGCCAGGACTAATTATTATTCGCGTTGCTTACTGGGCGACGGGGAACTTTGTTTTGTTGATCAAAGGGTGGTTATTAAAGGTTTATCTTATTCAAATTATTAAAGGTTCTACGGTAATTACTGTAATTCGGAAAGGCATTTTAATGATTGCAAACGTATTTCAAAGGAATATGCTAAGTATTGGTTAAAAGGATTGTCTAGGATTTGAGGAAACTGAACTAAATTAATTTTACATCTCTTTCCTGATTTCGCTGAGCTGTAATACCGCATACGAAATTAGCAAAGTTAAATGTAAAATTTCGTTATTTCTATTAAAAAATTATTCGATGTAAAAGAAGGAAAACGAGATTTTTTTAAATTGCTCATGAGCATAATAAAATTTACAATTTATTATGTTTAAAAGTCATTACTCGATTGGAAAATAAAGTTCTGGTGTTATTAACGTTTCCAGAAAATTATTTGAAATCAAGTACTTTAATAAATTTAATTAAAGCGTTTGATATCGCGATGGACACAATACTAAATTTCGCATACATTATTGTACGAGCCTCCGAAACATTAAATTAACGAATTTTAAAGGATTAAATAAAATTTTGTTCCAACAGATTCGACGAGTGGTATCCAGATTATCTCGTTACGGTTAACCATGAGTTTCTTGGAATCCCCGATCTTTGCCAGAATGTAGGTCAACTCTTTCAAAGTAAATGTTCGCTCAAGTTCTATGCAGATTAATTTAGAAACCTTTTAACGAAAAACAATCTACAAGCGACCCCATTGCAATAATCTTTCTGAAATTCTCTTCAAAAACCTTTCTCGCGGCGCAGCTCGGCGAAAACAAAATTTTCCGAAATGTAAATTCATGAATGTTAGATTCTTCAGCGGGGAGATTTGGCCCGTCCTTCTCTATTTACCTTCTCGCAAACGATGTTAAACCGTCGAAGTTTCTTAGAAAAGCTAGAATCAATGCGACGAATATCCACTCCGATAATAAATAATGAATCACTCTCCACGAGTGGAAAAGAAGAAAGAAGGAAGGGGAAGTAAGAAAAGAAAGTAGGAGAGAGCCTCCGCTTGCGGATTCGGCCGAAAATCTCCGCGCTCGACGGAGAGATGAGGAATCGCGCCGCGTCGCAAAGTAATCGAATTCTCGCGCAGTCTATCCTGGGCTCGGCTGGGAGCCTCCCGCTGCACTCTTCCGAATTATATAGACCTTTTCCCCCAGAGGCCAGACGACGCCGCCGCCGCCGCCTCCGCCGCCGCGAATCGCCCGACATTATTAAGTCCCATAGATCTCAATTTTGACGCGCCCCCGCTGGCCGGCCCTGCTTGCTTGCTTGTCTGTACATACGTTCCGGGGGAGAGGCGCATTAAGTCGACCGCTCGGACCTGTAATTTTAATGGCTTACGTGCCCCGCCGAACTGCCGCTTGATTTATTTTACTGCTTTGCATTTATTTATGCACTTCCGCCGGACCGTAAGTTTTAAATGATGCGTCTTTCGATGATTTACATTTTTTCATTTTTCGCGATTCCGCCTTGGCCGGAATGATTGATGGGGAGTTCGCGGGGAGGGGGGGGGGGAAGGCTTTTTCGAGTGGATGCAGTCCGCTGTCGAGCGTTCGGCGTTACGGATTATCGTGAAATTTAATAGATGCGCCGCTGCTTATTTTCATTTTGTAATTTAGTGTATTTTCAATTTCGCTACGTCAATTTATGAAATATTGATATCCTTTGTGCAAACCTGTACGCTCGACCTTCATTTGTGTCTCTAGCAAGTTCGCAAACATAAATTCATAAATTTATAATACAATGGATGAATTAAATTATATGTATACCCTTATATGAATAAAAACAGATAAATTATGTATTATAATGCACTGATAAAAATTCCGTAATAAGTATAATAATATTATGTATACGAATATTTACAAGAGCGACGCGACGCGTCTAAATCCTCAGCTTTCGAAATTAAAACCACCATCTTGAACGCGTCTCAGCAGCTCGAAAGCGTCCCCTAAAATCTTGGAATCTCAAACGATTTAGCCCACCTCGGGCCCTGAATTTTTAAACGAGCTCGCCCCTCGCTCTAAGCGTGCCGCGTGTGCTCGTACGCGGAGCCTCCGGGAGCGTCGGCCAACGTCAGAAGCAGCTTGTTTGCGCCGTGCGCGCAGAGAGATGGAGAGAGAGAGGCAGAGGGAGGGAGAAAATGGAATACCGGTCCCGCGCGCGCGCCCGGCTTCGACATGCCGTCTCTGCACACTCGGCGCCGTGTAGAGACTCGCGCGCACGCGCCGCCTCGCTTTTGGGACAGTCGCCGCTGTACCAATATCAATTACTCGGGCGCGCTATTCGCCGATGCGTCATCTCTATTCTAGTGGGAGCGGCCCGCGCCATCGGATACTCGACCCCGATGACTATAATGCGCGTTATGCGCGAGCGCGCGCGCGCGTGTGCGTCTGTGTACACAGAGCGCATACGTTCGCCCTCCCCCGAAATTACCGGCGCGCACGGGAGGGAGAGAGAGAGAGCTGAGTGCTTGTACGGAGGGTGTGCACACTTTGCGCCGGGCGAGCCCTGTTTACGCTTTCGGGATTTTCTTCCGGGAGCGCTGCGAGAGAGGAGATAACTGCAGATGAGCCGCGCGTATGAATAATACTTTCCGCAGTTTTCCTGGATGGCTGCGCGGAATGTAAAGCGGACGCGGCGCGATCGCTTGATTTGTGGATCGGTTGCGCTTTGTAAATAACTTTGCATGATTTGATTCGGCGATAACTGACCCGGGGATGGCGGAAGGTTCAACTGTTGAGAGCGTTCGAGTGATTTTTTAGTCAAATGAGTCATTATTTGGTTGAAGCGATGGTTATTCGCGCGAAATTTTACGTCACGTTCTTACTCCAATGGAAAACTTGAATTTCATATAGAAAATCCAGCATTCATGAAACGTATTTCGTAATTTTTCTCGACTCCTTTTTTTAAAGTAGTGGATAAAATTTATTTGAAATCGAAAATTTATTAGAAATTTCAATTCCAATCTCATATATTGCACCTGATCGCGAGGACCTTATTGTATTGTGTACATGACTTTTTCATTTATTTTTCCGACTTTGATCTATAAAGCATCGCGCCAAATCAAAAAAACGAAGAAAGACGCTTAAGTTTCTTTACAACTTTTTTATAAATTTTTCCGTTCCTACAAATATGAAATGTGCGTCCGTCTAAAATTTTCCAGGTAACGAGTTTGAAGCTTCGGAACCGACGACCCGCTATTTTTAATTCAATGCAGCAAGAGTAAAATAACAATTTTTTATATAAAAAAATTCCACACGCGTGTCAGTTCTATTTACGCCGATCATTAAAAGTCACGCGCAAAAACTACTCGGAAATGCAGAATGCAGAAGCAGACGATCGTTCCCAGCGTCCTGAACTACATACGAATTCAAAATAACAGTCACGAAAATCTCCCGTAAATCGATCTCGCTCGCCCCGAAATACTTTAAACGAAGTTCGGATATAACGTTTCGCCCGCGGCGTGAAATTTCGCCGACGGCGTCATCTCGAAAAAAAAAGACTCTCCACGGGCAACTGCGCTAAACGAGCATAACAGCCGGTCGCGCGCGCGCGCGCGCAGCTGCTGCCGCTCGCCGATTTTAATTTCATTCATCGCGGCGAAAAGGCTCGGGTGCGCGGCGCGCAGCCTCAATCTCTCGGAAAACTAAAAGTCAATCTGCCACTCGATTAACCGGCCGCGACGAGTTTCAATCGAATGACGAAATTCCCGAAAGCTGTCCCCTTATTTCCTCGCGCGACTCCATCAACTTGCGCGCGCGCGCGCGGGGCATTGATAAAACAACAATTAGATCAAATAAATTACGCGCGAGCACGTCGATGGCGCGGCGGGGGGGGG
>UCOM01004214.1:0-13434 GCA_900474385.1 Ormyrus pomaceus
TATGTATGTATATATATATATATATATATATATATAAGTATTGCCAACGATACATTATTTAATACATTTTATTATTAAAAATTGAATAAAAAGTGTTGCGTTTTCTAGTGTACCTGTACCTTCATCCCATCCCGAAGAGTCGTCGCGTTTTCGAACGTGGACAGCAAGCGAGGCTATTCGCATGCAGGCTCATGCAAGTCTCTTATTGCTTTCTCTGCTCCATGCAGCAGCAGGTCATCGACCCCAAGGAAAAACGACGCCTCGCCCTTGCCAATCGAGTTACGTGCCCGAAATTCAGACGAGTGCACTGCCTCGAATTATCTTATCGTACTCTGCGCAGCGCTCGATTCATAATATTCTTTTAATGCTCGAAAGCAAAGTAATAATTCTCCTTCAAACTCAGCGAAAAGCGGCTAGAAATTTCCGAGTAAAGAACGGCTGTTGTTGATCGCTGGCGCGCTTGGTTCAACCATGGAGGGGACAACCGGTTCATATCTTGAGCATCTTATATAAGCCCGCCCCCCTCTAGTCGTCTCCAGTCGGAGGACGCGACGCAAATATGTCTTCTTGTTTTCTTCTGTTTCCAAGATTCGACTTTAAGAAAGAACAGCAGCTTGCTTTCGAAAAGGGAAAGTTGCAGCTTTTTCGTCTGGATTTTGCTGGCGTAGGTCTTGTCTATTACATCGAACGACCGCCTCTAAACGCCTCGACATCAGACTACCGCGCGGTTACGCAACGTAGTTCCTTTCGATTTAGAGTTTCACGGCTTTCGAAACGTGCTAGCCATTTTCCTTTTTCCTTTCAGTTTCGCTCTTCCAGCCGCTTATCTCTCCGTCCCCCTCTTTTTCCCTCTCTGATCCCGCCCTCCCCCTCTCGTTCGTGCCTTCACCGCTGCAGATAAAAACTTGTGGAAATTTCCACAAGGTATATATTTAACGCTGCGAAAATCAAAAAGTGGCTTTGTGAGCCTAATATTACCAACTCTAAAAATACAATAAACTTAACTCTGCTTTTGACGGGCTGCGAGTTTCTCCTTGGGGCAAAAGATGAAAAAAAGGAAACAGAAAAAAATGCCTTCTTCGCCAAGGCGGAAGAAGGAAGAGAGATTTTCTCTCTTTTCATGCGTAAGTATATTTCCTCATGACGCTCGTGGTTCATGCGAACACTCCAGAGCAGTGTTGGTCGATGCGTCAACTCCGAACGGAACAAAGGCATTTTTTTACGTCAAGTTTTCTGCTGACCGCTTCTTATACATGCAAAGATACTTATATTTTGGCAATCGCAGGCAGATTGCGAACGTCGCAAGCGCCACCTCTTAGCTCGCGCGTTACTCGTTGGGCGGCAGCTCGGCTGTTCAAGTGTTCACCAATTATTATTCATCAAGCATACATGCCATCGCCACCAGCGATCATAATACATGCACACTTGCAGCTTGTACTCGACTCGGTCGGTATGTAAGCTTTGTGCGTGTAATACACGCTGCTAATGGCGAACTGACAAACCGTGCAACTACGCTACAAAGGGACCAATCCGCCTGGCAAAATGAGCAGAACAAAGACGAAAGACGCGTTGTTGGGAGAGGATCGAACGCGTTTCAGAGGTTAAGCGGATTATTGTTCGCGTTGAATTTCGTTGACCCGCATTAGACTTGCATCTGAACCTGGCCGGTCTCGCTTCTTTTGTCGTTCGATAATTTTACAATTTAAATTGCCGTGATTTTGGATACTGTGCTTCCATTGCTTACGAGTCGCATCAATATTCAATGCGCGTATAAAGCCAATGATAAAGGAACGATCGAGATGGATAAAAATAAGATTGGAAGTAGATTTTTTTGGACTCGAAAAAAGGGTCGACGATTAATAACAAGGTACTTATAAACCCGTGGAAACATAAAAATAATTGCTTGGAGTCATGGGGGAGGGAGGCCGAGCAAGCGAGGCAAACTTGTAGAGAGTATGCCTGTCGCTGAATCGAGGTCCCAACTCTATAAACCGTTGAGAAAACATTGACTTTGTTATGCTCGCGCTCTATCTGCGCAACGCCGGCGAGATTATTCCAATTGCCGTTCAGCCGAGCCAAGCCGATAGCCGAAGAATCTCGAGGGGTCTCTCACAGTTTAGTGTCAACCAGCACCTCGTGACAATGGCGCAACTGATAAAGATCGCTGCTACGTGCGAGGTATCGATCATTATCCTTTTATTTTCGCCTTAACTTTAAATTTTCTTATATTATTTCTATTCAAATCTAATCTACTTTTCGAATTCTTCGCCATCTAGCGGACGCATAAGCTTACCTACTCGCTTTTGAAAAATAAAATATACCTTTGCATTTTCGAACGTCTTAAAAATTGCCACTTACCTATATCCGCAAGAAAAGATTTATATATTAATAATTTAAAATATTTTTCCGCGTGCTCTCTCTCTCTCTCTCTCTCTCTCTCTCCCCCTCCCTCCCTCTCCTTTCCTTACCTTTTTTAAAAACTTTCTAAACCCCTTACTTTAATCAAATACGAATTCGCCGCTACGGCGCAACATCGAGAGGACCTTGGCGAGCTGTGAACGTGTTTGTCGACAAGGAAACGCTAAAAGCTAAAAAAGAATTTTATTTTTTGAAGATTCCGTGTCCGGCCTTGACTTGATTCAAATGGGCTTCGGAGAGGGATTCGGCATTATGTAAACATTTAATAATTGATCGAAGAAGCACGTAATTGTTTCTCGCAGCCCCCTGCTGGCTACCGGCACAGATCCGATTGCGCAAGTCTGTTCGTAAACACGTGCTGTCGGAGAGATAATAAGGGATAAATCGAGCACTTGAAAACTATATGTAGTCGGCTCGATTTTGCATAAAGTCACGCGGGTAACTTTCCACGCGCGCACTTTATCCCGATATCTAATACAAATTGTACGCGGCGCCTTTATCGCTTCAAGCCGAGCAGCTGTTGAAACAGAGCGGAGCTTCCCAATAAAATCGGATGATGCACGCGCTCCGCTCTCCCGCTGAATCGGTTATAACCATTCATTCACCGTTTCGACTCGACTTTAACAATTCATCTATGGTAACGAAGATACTTATTAGATATCGGTGTAATGTATCATTTTTTTGCAGCGGTGGCTCTCGACGAGATCGTACAGCAGCTCTGCGGTACCGACCGTGAAAATGTTCATCGACGGGCGATGCGTCGGTAAGTCGGTGCGAGTCGGCCCCTCGCTCGACGTCCTGCCGACTACTGCTGATCTCTCTTCTGCCTTTCAGAGTCCGAGAGCACCGAGTTCACGGATGTCCACGACCCGGCGACGAACGAGCTCATTTGCCGCACGCCGAAGAGCACCGCGCGCGAGATGGAGCAGGCCGTTGAGAGCTCGAAGGCGGCCTTCCGTTCCTGGCGGCAGAGCAGCGTCCTCACCAGGCAGAGCCTCATGCTCAAATACCAGGCCCTCGTTCGCGAGCACTCGGTCAGGACTTAAGCAAGCTTTATTTATCTCCCCCCTAGCGATGCAATACTAACTAGCCCGGCTGCGGCCCCCTTTTACCGACAGAAGGAGCTGGCCATGAACCTCGTACGGGAGAACGGCAAGACCCTGGCCGACGCCGAGGGAGACGTGCTCCGCGGGCTGCGTAAGTCGGCACCCCCGCTAGCCCCTCCATCGCCCCTCAGCTCTCTAATTTATCTGGCCCTTAGAGATCATCGACATGTGCGCCGGCATCCCGAGCCTGCTGCTCGGCGAGTCGCTCAGCGGCATCAGCACCGACATGGACACGATCTCGTACCGGCTGCCGCTCGGCGTCACCGCCTCCATCTGCCCGTTCAACTTCCCGGCGATGGTGCCGCTCTGGAGCTTCCCCATCAGCATCGCCTGCGGCAACGCCGCCCTTCTCAAGCCCTCGGAGCGCGTGCCCGGCGCCTCGCTCATGCTGGCCGAGCTGCTGACCGAGGCGGGCGCGCCGCCCGGCCTGCTCAACGTCATCCACGGGCAGCACGAGGCCGTCGACTTCATCTGCGAGCACCCCGACATCAGGGCCGTCTCGTTCGTCGGCTCGGACCAGGCGGTACGCCTCCCCTAAGCCTCGACGGCATCCAGTCTCTCTCTCTAGCTCTCTCTCTCTCCCTCTCCTTTGCAGGGCAGGCACGTCTACGAGCGGAGCAGCGCCCACGGCAAGCGCGTCCAGTGCAACAACGGGGCCAAGAACCACTGCGTCGTGCTGCCCGACGCCAACAAGAACAAGACCATCTCGCAGATCGTCGGCGCGGCCTTCGGCGCCGCGGGCCAGCGCTGCATGGCCCTCTCGGTGGCCGTCTTCGTGGGCCAGGCCAGCAACTGGATCCCGGAGCTCGTCGAGGCGGCCAGCCGGCTGAAGGTGAACGCCGGCCACGTGCCCGGCGCCGACCTCGGCCCCGTCATCTCGCCCCAGTCGAAGCGGCGCATCTGCGAGCTCGTCGAGAGCGGCGTCCGGGCGGGCGCCCGCCTGCTGCTCGACGGCCGGGCCATCAAGGTGCCCGGCTACGAGAGGGGCAACTTTGTCGGGCCCACGGTCCTCGCCGATGTCGAGGTACGCGACGCACCGCCCTCTCTGCCACCGCACTTCGGCTCTTGATTGCTTATGCCTGCTTTTAGACGAGCATGACCTGCTACAAGGAAGAGATATTCGGCCCGGTCCTCCTCTGCCTGCAGGCCCCCTCGCTCGATGAGGCCATCAACCTCATCAACGAGAACCTCTACGGCAACGGCACGGCCATCTTCACGAGCAACGGCGCCAGTGCCCGAACCTTCACCGACCGGGTAGAGGCTGGACAAGTAGGAGTCAACGTGCCCATTCCCGTGCCGCTTCCCATGTTTAGCTTTACCGGCAACAAAAAATCCTTCTTCGGCGACAACCACTTTTACGGGAAATACGTGAGTGCAAAGCGCTGTTGCTTCGCCGGGCTCTCCGCTCCTTTCCGCCCCTCTAGCCTCACTCTCTCTCTCTCTCTCTCTCTCTCTCTCTCTCTCTCTCTCTCTCTTTTCCAGGGCATAAATTTCCACACCCAGACGAAGACAATCACTCAGCTGTGGCGCGCCGACGACGCCACGGACATCTCCTCGGCGACGACGATGCCGACGATGCGATGAAAATAAACCATCAGCCCTCTCCCCGTGTCGATGATAAAGGGCTCGAAAAAAATCCTGCTTATTTTTATAATAAGAGAATTTTCGCAAATAAGATGCTATTTTTTCACGAAACGCGCTGGCTTCTTATTCCTCCTATACCTCTCGTTCCCGAATTGATTAACGACGACGCTTGCGCACGAGGCCCGAGTGCCGGCAAAGCGATGCTGCTCCCTCGCGGAGCCGCGCGGAGACGAGCGGGGGTGCCCCCCTCGCCCTCTCTCTCTCTCTCTCTCTCTCGACTCCCGACCGTAGTCGGCCCGGCGACGAGGCATGCACGAGTTGGCGACAGTCGGCTCGCAGTTGCGCCTGGCGCCTCTCTTTCTTTCTCTCCCTCTCTGTCTGTGCCGAGTGCGAGTGAGTGTGCGTGCGCGCGCGCGCAGCCCGCCTTGTACGTGTACCCGCGTCGGACAGCCGAGTAGCGGAGAGCGAGAGCTGCAGAGAGCCCATTAGGCTCCGCCGCAGGGAGAAGGGACCGCTCTGCAGGCCGGCGCCGACAACCAGCCAGACCGACGAGCGCGACGAGGACGACGAGGCCGAGCGTTTAGCAGCCGACACTCGCTCGTAAGTAGCCGCTTTCTGCTAATTTCGACGAAGCCACCGCCGCCGCCGCCGCGAGCTAAAGGAGAGTGCGCGATTCGGCGTAATGAGTGCGCGCGACATTGACATTAGCCTCGCAATCCCCGAATGGAGCTTTCGCTGCTGAATACCTATAGAGGACCGTCCGCGTATGCCTAGTTGGGAAATTTCGGTTGGAGCCAAGCTGACGATTATGTAACCGTTCGCAGGCGATACGAATCGAGAGCCGCTCAAATCTCGTCGCTTTATTTTCATCTCGTTTCTTGAACTAATAGATTTTGCCGGGCTTCTGCAAAGGGCGGTAAAGCCAGTGTAAATAACCGATAACGACTAAAGTAGACCCGATCGCCGCGATGAAGACGGCGCAATCGCGTCGAAAGTTTCGGTAAACAAACCATTGATCGAGATAGGAAAATTCCCGCGCAAACGAAAGCACTTTTCGCACCTGTATACTCGTGTACGCTCGAGTGAAAGATTCGATTAAAATCGAGTGTTTTCGGCCAATTTACCAGCTAATACGATTGCGGGGGGTCGAATCGTACAGTTTAAACGTTCGACGAAATATTATATATTGATTAAAATTTGAATTTCGCCGAGCCAGCAGGTACTGGCTCGATTCGAGAAGTCATTATAAATGCCGAAAGTTTTTAGCATGCATAAGTAAGTCGGAGCGTAAAGACGGAATTTCTTAATGCACATAGAGAAACGTTTGTTTTCGTCTCTAGAGAGTTTTGAAATCGCGGGGCAATAGGCGAATCGTCGGGCTTTCGTTATCGGCCGGTCATCAGAGCTCGGACGTAATCTCGGCCGCTGGCTTATTTTATTCCAACGTCTTTCCTCGTTCGAGCAGTCGTAAATAATGCATCACGTGGGAAGGATGACTCTGCCGAATTCCGGCCGACAGTAAACAGCAAACAGTTTACCGAGAAAAATCATCCCGGTCTCGCGCGCGAGCAGTTTGTTTAATAGCTCGTAAAAGCGCAAGAAAGCCGGTGCTGAGTCAGGGTCGCAAGGCTGGCAGAGTCTCGACGGGCAGCCATAGACAGTCGAATAGCAAAGTCCAATCAATCGAGCGGCGATTAATTAGCCGAGCCTCTTCCATCCCCCGAGGCGGCGGCGATTGCGCGAGCAAGACCAGCAAGATATATAGCGGGAGCAGATAGTCGATTGAGTCCGGGTCAAAGTCCAGGTTGCATAAGCCGATAGCCGAAAGAGGCCGACTACAGGCTCCGCTCCGTCCGCTGGTGGCGTTGTTGCAGGAAGCCGGCTCGCATCATGTACTGCATCCGCAGGGCCGAGAGGATGATCGCCGGCCGGCCGGCGGGCCTGCGCCTCTGGAGCAGGCGCCTGGGCACCGAGCGCGTCGAGTACCGGCCCATCCGCAGCGTGCTCGTCGCCAACCGAGGTGAGTAAGCCAGGAGCGCCGCCGGCAGCGGCTAACGTAGCCGTACGCCAGCCGTAAGCCAAGAGGCAACTAACGGGCCAACTTGCTCCTCCTCAGGTGAGATCGCCATCCGCGTGTTCCGCGCCTGCACCGAGCTCGGCATCCGCTCCGTCGCCATCTACTCGGAGCAGGACAAGATGCAGATGCACCGGCAGAAGGCGGACGAGAGCTACCTGGTGGGCCGCGGCCTGCCGCCCGTCCAGGCCTACCTGAACGTGCCCGAGATAATCCGCGTGGCCCGCGAGAACGAGGTCGACGCCATCCACCCCGGCTACGGCTTCCTCTCGGAGCGCGCGGACTTTGCCGAGGCCGTCATCGGCGCCGGGATCCGCTTCATCGGGCCGCGGCCCGCCGTCGTCCAGCAGATGGGCGACAAGGTGGCCGCCCGGCAGGCCGCCATCGCCGCCGGCGTCCCCATCGTCCCCGGCACCGACGGCCCCGTCACCAGCTCCGACGCGGCCCTCGACTTCTGCAGCAAGCACGGGCTGCCCGTCATCTTCAAGGCGGCCTACGGCGGCGGCGGCCGCGGCATGCGCGTCGTCCGGCGCATGGAGGAGGTGCGCGAGCTCTTCGAGCGCGCCCACTCCGAGGCGGAGGCCGCCTTCGGCGACGGCGCCCTCTTCATCGAGAAGTTCATCGAGCGCCCGCGGCACATCGAGGTCCAGCTGCTCGGCGACCAGGCCGGCAACGTCGTCCACCTCTACGAGCGCGACTGCTCGGTCCAGCGCCGCCACCAGAAGGTCGTCGAGATCGCGCCGGCCCCGAGGCTCGAGCGGCGCGTCCGCGACCAGATGACGGAGCACGCGGTGCGCCTGGCCAAGCACGTCGGATACTCGAACGCCGGCACCGTCGAGTTCCTCGCCGACGAGACCGGCAACTTCTACTTCATCGAGGTGAACGCGCGGCTCCAGGTCGAGCACACCGTCACCGAGGAGATCACGGGCATCGACCTCGTCCAGTCGCAGATACGCGTCGCCGAGGGCATCACGCTGCCGGAGCTCGGCATGACGCAGGAGCGCATCGTGCCGCAGGGCTTCGCCATCCAGTGCCGCGTCACCACCGAGGACCCGGCCAAGAGCTTCCAGCCGGACTCGGGCCGCGTCGAGGTCTTCCGCTCGGGCGAGGGCATGGGCATCCGGCTCGACGGGGCCTCGGCCTTTGCCGGCGCCATCATCTCACCCTACTACGACTCGCTCCTGGTCAAGGTAACCGACTACTCCTACTGTTATACCTACTGTTACACAAGCCCAGCCAGCCGACTGACCAGCCGACTGACCAACCGATCGCCCTTCCCCCAGGTAATCGCCCACGCCGGCGACCTCCAGTCCTCCTGCGCCAAGATGAACCGCGCCCTCCGCGAGTTTCGCGTCCGCGGCGTCAAGACCAACATCCCCTTCCTGCTCAACGTCCTCGAGAACCAAAAGTTCCTCAACGGCAACGTCGACACCTACTTCATCGACGAGAACCCCCAGCTCTTCGAGTTCCAGCCGAGCCAGAACCGGGCCCAGAAGCTCCTCAACTACATCGGCAGCGTCCTCGTCAACGGGCCCAGCACGCCGCTCGCCACCGCCCTCAAGCCCGCCGAGATCCGGCCGCACGTCCCGCAGATCGCCATGGGTAAGCGCCTGCACGCGACTCCTAGTCTCAATTTTTATTTTTTCTCTCTGAGTTTGCACGTTTGTCGAGCTTGTGGAGCTTGTCGAGCTTGTCGAGCTTGTCGATCGGCACTCCTCTCCCCCAAAGCATGAGCCCTCTTATCCCCTCTCGTTTGGACATTATTTTAGACTACGCTAGACTAGCCGCCGCCGCCTCGGACTCGGAGTCGGACGCCTCAGGTACGTCGAAGCGAGCCTCTCGGCCGCCCCCCGAACCAACTTTTCTCACCGCCCCTCCCCGGGCCTCCTCCTCCTCTTCCAGACGTGCTCGAGCCACCGCGCGGCCTGCGACAGCTGCTGCGCGACAAGGGTCCCGAGGCCTTCGCCAAAGCCGTCCGCCAGCACCGGGGCCTCCTCCTCATGGACACGACCTTCCGCGACGCCCACCAGTCCCTCCTGGCGACGCGCGTACGCTCCCGCGACCTCCTCCTCATCTCGCCGTTCGTCGCCCACAAGTTCAGCGGGCTCTACGCCCTCGAGAACTGGGGCGGCGCCACCTTCGACGTCGCGCTGCGCTTCCTCCACGAGTGCCCCTGGGAGCGGCTCGAGGACATGCGCCGCATCATCCCCAACGTGCCCTTCCAGATGCTGCTGCGCGGCGCCAACGCCGTCGGCTACACCAACTACCCGGACAACCTCGTCCACAAGTTCTGCGAGCTCGCCGTACAGTGCGGCATGGACATCTTCCGCGTGTTCGACTCCCTCAACTACCTGCCCAATCTCGTCCTCGGCATGGAGGCCGCGGGCAAGGCCGGCGGCGTCGTCGAGGCTGCCATCTCCTACACGGGCGACGTCAGCGACCCCAGCCGCACCAAGTACGACCTCGCCTACTACGTCCGGCTGGCGGACGAGCTCGTGCGCGCCGGCACCCACGTCCTCTCCATCAAGGACATGGCCGGTCTCCTCAAGCCCAGCGCCGCCCGCCTCCTGCTCGACGCCATCCGGCAGAAGCAGCCCGACGTCCCCATCCACATCCACACGCACGACACCTCCGGCTCCGGCGTCGCGGCAATGCTGGCCTGCGCCGAGGCCGGCGCCGACGTCGTCGACGTCGCCGTCGACAGCATGTCCGGCATGACGAGCCAACCGTCGATGGGCGCCCTCGTCGCCTCGCTCCAGAACACGGCCCACGACACCGGCCTCGACCTGCGCGACGTCTCCGAGTACTCGGCCTACTGGGAGCAGACGCGCACCCTCTACGCCCCCTTCGAGTGCACCACCACCATGAAGTCCGGCAACGCCGACGTCTACCTCAACGAGATACCCGGCGGCCAGTACACGAACCTCCAGTTCCAGGCCTACTCCCTCGGGCTCGGCGAGTTCTTCGAGGACGTGAAGAAGGCCTACCGCGAGGCTAACCTTCTGCTCGGCGACATCATCAAGGTCACGCCAAGCTCCAAGGTCGTCGGCGACCTCGCCCAGTTTATGGTGCAGAACAAGCTCAAGTCCGAGGAGGTGCTCGAGCGGGCCGAGGACCTCTCCTTCCCCAAGTCGGTCGTCGAGTTCCTGCAGGGCGCCATCGGCGAGCCGTACCAGGGCTTCCCCGAGCCTCTCAGGTCAGCACGGCCGCTTCGTGCTTGGAGCGAGTCCGCCCTCTCTCTCCCTCTCTCTCTCTCTCTCTCTCTCTCTCACTCTCTCACTCACTCACTCACTCGATCCTCTTCTCGCAGGTCCAAGGTGCTCAAGGACATGCCGCGCATCACGGGCAGACCCGGCGAGAGCCTGCCGCCGCTCGACTTTGGCGCCCTCAAGACCAGGCTGCAGGAGTCGCACCCGCGCGTCTCCGAGAAGGACGTCATGTCCGCGGCTCTCTACCCCGAGGTCACGGAGGATTACCTGAGCTTCCGCGAGGCCTACGGCCCGGTCGACAAGCTCGACACCAGGATCTTCCTCACCGGGCCAAAGGTCGGCGAGGAGTTTGAGGTGACGATCGAGAAGGGCAAAACCCTCGGCATCAAGACGCTCGCCATGGCCGAGGACCTCACGCCCAACGGCGAGCGCGAGGTCTTCTTCGAGATGAACGGCCAGCTGCGCTCCGTCTTTATCAAGGACAAGGAGGCAGTCAAGGTAAGTCCGCGATCCATTCGGCTTCCCCGTGCGCCCCTTTCAACGCTCTCTATCCCTCTTTCTTGCGCAGGAGCTGCACATCCACCCGAAGGCTAATAAAGCCGACAAGAACCAGGTTGGCGCCCCGATGCCCGGCTCCATCATCGACATCCGCGTCAAGGTCGGCGACACGGTCGAAAAGGGCGCAGCCCTCATCGTCCTCTCGGCCATGAAGATGGAAATGGTCGTGCAGGCGCCAAGGGCCGGCAAAATCAAGAGTCTCGAAGTCTCGCAGGGAATGAAGCTCGAGGGCGACGATCTTCTGCTTACCATGGAATAGGCTTTCTGCATGACAGCTCCTCTCATTTTTCTATCCTAGACAATAACTCGCGACTACATATTAACGAACGAACCAACGCATCCTACTACTCCTTTTCTCACTTCGATCGATCGATTTGTGCACAAGGAATTGTCACCGTTACATTTAAGCAAAAACTTTAAAAAAAAAACCATCTTCTTAAATTTATTTTTGCTCTAGCGCGCCCAATCAAATACGATAAGCAAAGCGTCAGTTGCATTTGATCAAGGCAACGATTATTAGCGCCTTATTCGCATATCGCATCAATTTTTTGGATACCATTTCTATACGATAGCGAATGCACAAGTAAACACTCCTTATTTAACATAATTTTCGATTTCGTTCTTGCGACATGTAAGTAGCATATGTACAGGTTGACTTATACTACTGCAGAAATCAAATAAATAGGCAGAGCCTAGAGTTATATAATTAACAATTTCCAAGAGTCTTTTCGAGGTACACTATTTGTAAAATGAACGATAACCTTTGCAAAGTGATGTTCATATTTAACAAGTTTACAAGTTATATAAGCGTTTTTTAACACTGACCTTATTGGGTTGGTTAACAAAAACTTGAAAGGAAAATTGAGATGTAAAAATTTCTGACGTTTTTAACTTTTCAAGTAGAAGAATATTTTTTCTCAGGCTTAATCATTGATTGTAACAGAAATAAACAAATGCGTACATACGTTATATATATATATATATATATATATATATATTGGATACAAAACATGGGCTAGTTATCATATGTATATATATATGTATTTTTCCTTTAAGTTAGGAAAACTGTGCTAAAAATGAGTTGTAATTTTCATTGAAAAGACAATTTAATTTTACACAAACATGTATAAATAATTTTTTTTATTAAAGTCTGAGTAATTTATTTTTTTATTAAATTTACAAATTGACTATACATTTGATATTGTTAAAAGGTTGTAAAGGAATAGAATTCTGATTTTACTTATTATTATATATAGGTGTTAAAAATCAAAACCTCATTTTACGTTTAAGCAGCTTTTATTTATTTGAAAATTCATCATTGTTATATCTCCAAAAACTGGATTTTTCTTATTACTTTGAATGACATGTGTTTCGTTATATTGCAACGACTATTCATACTGTTTATTACTCATAAACAATTACAAAGTCTTAAGAGAAATTCAATTTTTTTTTTCTTTTTAAATATGCTGCAAGACAAGAACGTTTTTGTGCACGTGAATATAATGCCATATATCTATGTACACACGAAATCATTGTAATTTTAATACATTTTAGTGTATTAGGTCAAGGAATTAGATTAGTTTACGCTGTTTTTGTGTGTACATAAATACCATTATCATATCATGTCAAAGAATGTGCTACCAGTTTGTTGTTAAAGATGATTTAAAGCTTAAAGATATATGCAATGTTATAATGAAAATAGATGTCTTATTTTATTAAATAGAACTTACTACTGTTTCAGATGATGAAATATTGCACCTTTCATTGAAAGTTTTTAATTCCAAAAGTAAATAAATACAATTTTATTTTACAATCGTTTTCCTATTTTATTGAAAAATCCTAAAACCATTCAAAGCAAAAATAGAACTGACATCCAATAACAATATTTTTTTAACGAAAAACTAGTAATAATTATCATTTGTTCTTAGACGCAACAAATTCGCAATTTTAAAACAAACTAATTATTTGAATGTAACAAAAATAACAAATTTTTTTTTTAAGTAAAAAATATTATTTTTGAAAATTTAATTCTTTTTACAAAATTTGATTGCATATTTTTTTTTTTTTTTTTACAAATTACATCTTTCTGTAAACTTAAAAGTAAAGAATTTTTATTAAAATTAACAGTCGTTTCGCACGCGTCGTTTTAAAATGTAAAATTTAAAAATAACATTTTTAAAACGCATACAAGAAATTTATCTTAAATTTAATAAAATACTGTCTTTTTTATATAAGTGAGCATTTAACATTCTACATTTTTCTAAAATTTCAATTCATTGCATACTATTGTAAAAAAATAAATAATTCATTTTGCATTAATAACAGTTAAAAAATTAAACTATCACATGAAAACTTTTATACTAATATTATTATTTATATTAAAACCTGCATTGTAATCTACACGGAGAAAAATTTTCTAGTAAAAATTACAATAGTACATTTTAATTTGATCACAGACTGTAAAAATCCTAAAAAATTACCATGC
>UCOM01004215.1:0-13407 GCA_900474385.1 Ormyrus pomaceus
CGGAACGGGGGGGGGGGGGGGGGGCGGCTTCTTTCTCGCTGTCTTATTAAACTCGAAAAATCCATCTCGCATCGGCGATTTATCGTCGGAGGATCGAGCCCGCTCGCTCTCATGAAAGTTTAGCGCGGCGGCGAAGGTGTGCAAGCTCTCGCTGAAGCTGTACATTACTCTCGAGAATAGCGCATCATTAATTTATCGTAAACTCTCCGAGAGAGCAAGAGAGAGAGAGAGAGAGAGCCGGCGGCGGATAAACGCGCCTTTAAACTTTTAAAAGGCGCGCGAGATCATCAGTATCGCGGCGGCGGCGATACGTCCGCGAGCCTGTGGGAGACTGACGCAAACCGGAAAATTCTTTGCCGGCTGAATTAAGGAGGCAGCTGCACTTTTGCCTACTTAGCGGGGGCAATTTATCCCGCGCGCGCGGGTTAGCGAAATTATTCCGAGAGCGACTATAAATTTCGGATTTGCATGCCGCGATATATTATTCATTATATCCCACTCCTGACGCCCCGATCTGCCGCTAAATCACTCGGGCGTCTTTAAGCCTTTCCGGGAAGAACATTTTTGCTGAAAGAGCTGCTCTGTTGGTCAGTCCCGGGCACTTATCGCGTCAGAGCTAATGAATTCATTTAAATTCAATTAGCCTATAACGTATCGGTGGCAAATGCACCAGTCACGATTTAGATCGGCAGGTTGGAATAATTTCAACGTTTTCCAAACGGACCTATAAAAGTACTCGAAGAAGAATCGTTTAAAAACACCGCACGAGATTTAATTCGATTGACCAAAAAATGAATTAGAATCCGGCCCTGCGAGTATTTCAGCTTTTTACCAGCGTTCGATAAAAAAAAAGCCGACAGTCCAGTCGTAACGAGTTAATTGACTAACGAGCTTAGCCTCGAACTGGCAGACTTTGAAGTGTGTTCGAAAATATCGCTCTCTCTCCCTCCCACGAGTCGTTCCTTCGCGAAACTGCATCAGCCGGTAGTAGTCCGCACTGGCGCCGCTTATACGCGCGCATTTCAGATTACGCTCGCTGCAGCTGCCGGCCGCAGTGCGGACTCGCGGACGCGCCAACTGATTTATGTACCGCGCGCCTTATACACCGTTGTTTTGTCCGAAATGATAACCTCCTCCGGCCCGCCGCTTTCTTATTTAGACCCTCGCTTTATTATTTCGCGGCGCGCGCTGATTCTCGCCGGGCTGCGGCAGCTCACTCTTTTTGCGGGCTACTTTCTCATTTTTCGGGAGCCGAGCTCCCCTCGGCGTTAAAATTTACCCCGCTGTAAATAAGAAGGCTGTCTGCGCCTTGTTTGGAAGCCGCGGAATTAGAAAAAAAAGCTGATTCGGGGGGCTTCTCCATTGCCCGATAAATCTGGAGAAAGGCGCGCGCGCAATTTCGCGTGTTACATCAATTTTTCGAGGACTAAATTTTAACCGCGACAAATTTTCGCCTCACCGACGAGGATCATTAATAACAATCTCTCGGCGCTTTTCTTCGACCTTTTCAAAAAAATGACTGAAACGCGCGACAATGCAGTCTTGCGCAACGCCGCGCGCGCCGCAAAAAAGTTCCTCCAAAGAAGGCACCTCTCTCTCTCTCTCTCCCCGGCCATAATTAAAATACTCGGCTCTTGAATTTATGCCATTACAAAAAGCAGCGGCGGCCGCGGCGTCTAGGTGCGGCTGTAACTATACGCCGGCCCCGTCTCGCCGTTTCTCGCGCGCATTAGCGGACACCGCGTCGGCGCAAGCGCGCAGGAATTCTTTTCTCGGCCGACGTCGAGAAATCAGGCTTCTCGGTAGCGCGGCTTTTAGCCCACGCGCATTAGTAAATTATTTTTCCCCGTACGATATATCGCGGCCCGTAAACTTAATAACTCGCAGGCCCTTTCGGCCGACGAGAACTGCCGCGCGCGCGGCTTCTCTAATTGCCGTATTTTCCGCGCCGCCTTTTTTTCTTTCTTTTTTTTTTTAATATATTATGCGCCTCGCCGCACGGCTATTTGTGTGCGGGAGTTGCGAAAGCGCCGCGGCTATTATAAATAATAGCGAGGCCGATGTACTTGGGGCCCTTGGAAGTAATTTGCTAAATTAAAAAGGCTTTATTTCCCGGCGGAAACGGGTTTTCTTTTGGAAATCCGGTGGAAATCGTTAGCGCGGAATTTCAGGCCCTTTTTCCGAGTGCTCGCGGAATTTTGAAATTCTTGCCGCCGCGAGAAATGAATTTTTTTTTTAAAAGTGTGGATGATCGATTCATGGTTCGTTCGTAAATCGGGGGCTCTTTTTTTTTCTAATAATTTTACAGCGACCGCACATAAAAGTGTTGATTTACAAAAAAGAAATGGAACCGGGATTTTATAAAAAAAAAAAGTGATTCCTTTTTCGAAAATGCAGTCGCGCGCTATCAAGTTTCGGAAAAAAAAATCCATAAAATTCCGCGGCTATTGTAAAAAGCGCTCGGCTTTTAAAAAAAGCGCTTCTTTGTCACCGTTATTGCGCCGCCCAAATTGTGGCAGTTTTATTAAACTAATAAAAGTTTAGGCAAGCATTCCAAAATTTACGCGCCCCGTACTGTAATATAAAACTTTTCTCTAAATATTTGTGAATTTTTTCGCCGCGGAATGCAAATTTATGAAGCCCAGCCTGTTGGTAAATCTGTTCCACCCGATAAAGAAAGATATATTTCCCCGCTTAATATTCCATCGTCATTACGCGGGCTCCCGGCTGAAAAAAAAAAGCAATTACGCCAATTGCCCGGCCTCTTTAGCTTGTCGTTCAACGGGCGAAAACGCAGCGAGGATCGCAATATTTCCTACAATTACTCCGCGGCAGTCCTCCGCGAAAAAACGCTTTTAATTGCACTCTCGGCGCGCTCTTGGCGGAATATCATATAGCCGGCGGAGTCGGGGGGCGAAAAAAGGGGGCCGCGAGGCTCGCGGGGCGAGAATAAGAGCAAACAAAGTGGACAAGTGGCGTGCAAGTCGATTGCAATATCGCTGAGGAATCGCCTCGCTCGGCGTCTGCGCACGCGAGATTCCTCGCTCCCTCTCTCTCTCTCTCTCTCTCGCTCCTTCGCGGCGTGTATATTGTTGAATTCGATCAGCGACATTCGAGCTTGATTCGATTGCGCCTCTCGTTTTCGTGACAAAGTGCCATCGCGCACGCAGCGGCCGCTGAAATGCCGATCGAATGGAGGCGGCGGCGCGAACTCGAGTTCTTAATTAAATTCTTGGACGCGCGGCTCCGCAAGGCTAATGCTTTCCATGCCGACTTTAATGACTTCTCCCCCCGGCGCGCGCTTTATTTTATCGCCCATCGGCTCGGCGCCCGGCTTTGTCCGCGGGCTCCGCTAAATTTTAGCTGTATATACGCCGCCGACACACCGACCGACCTGCGAGTCTACCGCGGGCAGATCAGTTGGCGCGGAGTGGCGGGAGGATCGAGTTAATTACTGTTATTGGACGCTGACTTTTAACCTGGCGTAAAAAAGGCTCGTTTAATTGCGCGGCAAAGAGAGATGTCGAGGGCTTACCCGGGAAATACCAGAGCGTTATTGTCACTGCCAAATATTAAATCAGCCGCGCGGCGATGGGACGGCGTGTCCTCTCGTGCGAGAGAGCCTTCATTTACGGGCGATAAAAATTCTCCGCCTCGAAAAGCGCGCCCGTATATTAAGCTAGCGCAGTCAATTCATAAGCCCCCGTGGTCGAATCGTATGCATATTTTGTTGCTAATTTGTTGCTAATTCGTTAGGCCGTAAGCGATTTTATTACTTCAGCCGTTCCCGAGAAAAAAATGGATACGCTAACTTAATATTAAGCTAAAGTAGCCACACTCTGCATCTCCTGACCTTATAACGATATCGGTACGAGACTGGTGGCATATTTTGTTGATAATTTGTTGCTCAAAAAGCCGATAGGTTTTTATTCTGTAGCTCCAGCCGATTCCCAGAAATGTATAGCTAGTGCCTGCTTAGTTTTAAGTCACCTCTATATAACTCCAGCCCTAATTATAATATCTGTTTATAAAACAAGCGGAAAATTTTGTTGCTAATCTGTTGCTAATTCGTTACGCCGTACCCAGTTTTGTTGCTCCAATCGTTCCCGAGAAACAATGGATACGCTAACTTAATACACTCTGTATCTCCTGACCTATATTGTGGTGGGTTTTGGAAATTGACTGTTGCACCTCTGAAGAGCAACAAATTAGCAACAAATCGTGCCACCAGTCTCATATCAACATCTTTGTAAGATCAGGAGATAAAGTGAGTTGTTGCACTTAGCTTAATATTAATTAAGATTAAGCTAGCGCATCTGCGTTTTCTCGAGAACGAAAAAAAATTACCAACAAATTAGCGACAAAATATGCGTATGATTTGATCACGGGGCTTATGAAGTGGCTACGCTAGCTTAATATACGCGGCCGTAAATCAGCCGCCGCGAATTTGGAAATTTGAATTTGAAAACACGCGCTAGGGTTAGAAGAGAGACTAATAATTTTCGAGCTGCATTCGAAGGGGGAGCATTAATTCTGCATACATGCCGACGCCCGCCGAGGGGGTCAGCCCGTTATTTATCATAAAATACGGCGGAACGAAGCGAAGGAGAGAGACAGAGAGAGGGAGAGGGACGGACAAAGAGTCGGCTTTTACGTAATGACGCGTAATGCATTTGGCTGCGTGTTCTGCATAGAGTCGCGTCGTCGCTCGTCGAGACCTGCTCGTTTCATCAATTCCGCATCGATCGGGAGAAGCAGTCTCGCGGTTATTAATCAGCCGCAATAACAGCTAAATTAATAATAAATCAAGCGTCGGGAGCCTCCTCGAAGCGGAGCAGCAAAGCCCCCGGAGATGAGAAAGCGCGGGTCCCGCGCGCGAATATCGCCAAGGTGGACCCGGTGATAAAGCTGACTCGCGGCCGGAAAATGAAGTCCCCCCCCCCCCTGCGATCAGCCGCGCGCGCCGATTTGACGCGTATTGATGATGAGTAACAGTAAAATTACCGTAAATCGCGCGCTCGAGTTTACAAAGCGGCAAAGGTAAACTGAGACGAATGGGCCGCTTTGTATGAAAAAGAAGCCGCCCGTCAATTTGTCGCTGTAATTCCCGCTTTTTCTCATTCCCTTCCTCTCCCTTATGTCCGCGCGAGAGAGAGAGAGAGAGACGACCTCCTTCTCGCTCTTTTCTCCCGTCCGGGGGCCCGTAATGCGTCGTATCCCCTCGTAATTTTGATTAATGAACACCGCTCGCGCTTGTAATTGTTACTTCATTTGCCAGGCGGTCGTATACGCTCCGCTTTATTTTATTTTGATTTTATTTTTTTTTGCTTCGATTATACACTTTGTACAAGGCGGTTGTGACAGCCGGCATCGGACGGCATAATCTGTAAAGTGCCGGGCTGCATATTAATAATGAAGAAAGTGAAAAGAGCCGCGGCATAAATCAATAAAAGCCCGGTGTATAACTTTCATTAAGCCGCGATTCGCAATTAAAAATCTCTTATTAACCTTTATAAAAACTTCATTCCCTCTTGCATGCCTAATGCCGCGCTTGAAATTATTAAAAGTACACACTTTTAATTTATTCCGGGAAAATATGCTTAAATTTTCTCGCGGGGCAAAAAAAATTGTATTTACATTAACCGATTCTGGCACACAAGCGTTAAAGTCCGCTGCACTCTCCGCGGGAGCGTCTAATTATAAATTTAAATGCCGTAAATCTCGTTCGAATTAAAATAAGATTCCAGCGGGTTTTTTTTTTGTTTTTTGTTCTTTTTTTTTTTTTTTTGGTCAAAACCAAAAAAAATTCCCGACGCAGCCGAGAGCCAATATTCCCAGAAATTTATGAAGCATCAAGCGCGACGTCTTACAATATAATTCCCCGGACTTATCGGCCGTAAAATTAAATTAAAAATTAAGCGAGCGACGTACGCAAATGAAAGTATATAATATTATCCGCCGGCCAGCTGGACTAGTAATTAAATTCGTTCGCCGTTAAACGAAGAAGCGGCGGAGCTCCGAATCGAGAGCGTAAATATACTTTTCTCTTAAAAAAGTCCGCGGCAATAAGTGCCGTCGAAATACAGCGGTCGCGCCGAGCCGAGCAAAAAAAAAAACGAACGGTTTAAAGAGCCGTTCTCTCTCCTCCTCGCTCCGCATCTCGCGAGTGCGCGAGATGTAGAATGCGCGCGCGGAAAAAGGCGCGGCGGAGCTTTAAATCGGCTCTTTTTACGTGGCTGGGCTGTGCGCGCCTCCCCGAGATGTCTGTGGATAAGAGTGCGCGGCGCGTCGGAAAATCAAGCGGAATCGAATTCGACGACGAGATTATCCGTCGCGAGCGGGGGTATTGGCGCGGAGAGGGACGTCAGAACGACAATACCCGAGGCGCGGAGGCTGCAAAGGGAAGGGGGGTAGAGAGGGAGGAGGTTTTGTCGGAGGAGCGAAGCTCGCTGCTTGCCAAATTCTCCGCTCGCGGAAAATGAGGAAAGAAGGCCGGCAAATAACTGGCCTTTTCTTGCTCCGTCGCTCTTTAACAACGTGTACTGAGCGTTTCGGTAATATTTTTTGCAGGGAACGCGCGTTTGAAAAATTTCAGAAATATACGTCGCCGCTCGTGACCTGAATATTAATATATTACTGCAAAGCGTTTGGACTTTTTTTTTTAAATGGGTTTATTTTTTTTTTTTTGGTTTCGCAATAATTCAGTAATGCGTCGTTTAAAATTCTGCCGAAGCGATAAAACAAAAATATTAACGCAAATGTTTAAAAGGTCCTCGCATTAATATTACAACCGTCAGACTTCTTCTCCCCCCAGTTATATATCCGTATATAAAAATTGCAAGACCAGGGCTCTCGAGAGTGTTTCTAGCTCAAAGAGCAGAGAGCATTTTCCTCGAAATATCCAAGTCCGTTGTTTGCTTTAAAAATCGCATAAGCCACCCGACTACAAGATATATATATATATATATATATCGTCGGTCCTGCAGACAGAGTTCTCGTCGGCTCGGAGGACAGAGAGAAAAGCCGGTGCAATTTTTTGCCGCCCGTAAGAAGAGCGACTTTTTATCGAGGGCTCGGATCTCAAAGAGATTAGAATAATTTTGCGATGGGTTGATACACACGCGGTGCGCGGAGCAGCAGTCCTGAGAGAGAGGGAGAGAGAAAGCTGCTGCTCCCCGAGGCCATCCGCGGAAATCTCACGGACTATCGCTGAAATTTCAGCTCCGGGCTCGTTTGTCAAGGCCGCGCCGAGGGTAGAGAGCGAGAAAAACAGAGCGCCACGGAGAGAGGAGAAAGAGAGGGCCTCGCTTCACCGGGCGCGAGTTATGTACACTTTTCTAGAGAAATCCTTCGCCCCCGCGGTGAGAGAGAGAGAGTCCATCACATTGGAGAAGCTCGATAAAAATTCGGCCCGGCAAATTTACGCGCTTGTTTATTCGGCTTTAAATTCGAGAGAGGAATTAAGCTCTCCTTTTCTCGCGGTGGCTCTTCCGCGCTAACAAACTTTCATTGTCCGAATAAATTAGTTAATACCGCGTAGTAGTAATGTCGATTGAGTTAACTGGGAGCGAACACGGTTTCTGGATTATGCTTAAGCTGCCATAACTCGAGATATGGGGCTCTTTAGCCCGGAATAACTAGTAGGAGTTGACTGCCGCACATACACATTCTCTCCCGGTTGCCGCGTGAAATCCTTTATGGAATCTCTCTCGTGCGAGCGTGAAATTTTTACAGCCTTTTCCTAAGGCACAGTTTGCCCCGCGGTTCCGCGAATAAACATCGTTTTCGAGGGGGGGGGATCTCTTGGAATCGCGTGCAGGGACGTCCTCGGGTGTCTTATTCCTCGCCGACGGGGGCCTTCTCGGGCTATACGGTTTAATGATTCAGAAACGGCTCTCTCTCCCGAGTGTGTATTGCGACCGCATTCACGGTTTATGATTGTAATTTTCGCGCCGACCTTAATCACCCGTTTCTTCGCTAATTATTGGCTTCGCGCGCCGCCGCCGCCGCCGCTTCGGTGTTGGCGAGCTATTATATATAGCGCCGCTGGAAAGCGTATATACGAAATCCATTCGCCGGTTTTGCATAAGGTATAAAGTAGGAAAAACCATTTAATCACACCGCCTGGCCCGGAGTTATTAAAGCGAGAGGAAAAATTGTTCCACTTTTCTAATGTATGCTGAGGCTAAACGCTGTTAAATATTGCGCTAAACGAGATTTATTGAATTCAATTAAATATTTATTGTGCCATAACTTCTGTCGCGCTTGATTTGTTGAAAATAGCCTGTATTTATCGGCTGCAATTACCGTTTGTAAATCAAAAAAATCGCTTTTCAAAGGTGAGACGTGTGCGTCTGTTTTTTTTTTGTATTTCAAAGTAACAATGAATAATTTATATCTCTCGAAAACGGCGTTTATAAGCCGTCGACGCGGGGAATAGTATTAATACTCGATACCGTTCGATACTTGATTGCAAGTTTTCCACTTTATACTTTCGAAACAAAGCGTTAAAATCAATACTAAATCTACTTGAGCAAACGCGCGAAACTCCGCGCGAAACATGGATTCGATAGCCAATACACAGATTTGTCGCTTTCCTTACAGCCTTGGCAAACGAAACAAAACGTCACCGCGCGAAATAACGCGGCGGTGCAGCTCGAGGGGGGGGATCGGCGTCGATATCCTCGGTGGGAGAAGCATAAGCGTGATTTCGCAGGTGGCCGCGCACAGAAGCGAAATCCCGAGCCCGACTCGAAACGAGCGTTTGACCATTTGCCGGGTTGTTATACGGCGAAGGAAGCCGCGCGGGAGCGGGAAGGGGAGAGGGGGGGGGAGGCGAAAGCAATTTCAATCGTCGAATCGGCCCCCGAGTCGACGTGCGAGAAATTGAAAAGCGAGAGCGCGCCGATTGCCGCGGTAACAGTCGGAGATGATGCCAGTTACATAAGTTGGGCGCGCTGCGGCTTTGCAAACTGTTTATAGCGAGCAGCCGCTTTATGCTTTTCCGCGGCTTTGTGCCCGGCCCGCCGATATAAACTCCCGCCGTTATTGTTTGCGCTCTCGACTGACAGTTAGTGCCGCGTAATGCACCTCATTCCAGGCTCCGAGCGAAGGTGAACGCGTGTATTATACATATATTCCACGGAGGTCTTTTTTTCCCGAGCTCGGAGTGCGATAGGCTTTTTCTTCTCGACAAAGATGATCCGTAATCCAAACGTGAATTAGCGCGATTGCAGGCTGCAATTAGGGAGAATATTCAAAATTCAGGGCCGAATGCCGCCGCGGCGCAGTCGCGCAAGATTGCCGGAGAACGGCAGACTTACGATTGTGAGTTAGGGAGAATATTTGCTAATTGCACGGCCCAAGTTTCACTAACTCATTTTCGAGGTGGCGCGCGAGAGCCGGGCGGGATGTTACATATTTTCGGGCTATCCAAATAATTACTCGCCAAGACGGGTAAAATTAGCGGATCTGTTTTCCCGCCGCGTTATATATTCTTAACTTATTCAAATGAGTCCCGCTTTCCGAGATAATAGTCATTTTGCTAAAGTATCCGACATTTCATGCAAGTGCCATTAACGCTGGTAATAACTCGGTAACTGAATGTCCCAAGGTTTCGCTCCATGAGGGGAAATGAAAGTCGAGAGGAGGTTAAGGATTCCGCTCGGAATTGCCGCAAGTCCAAAGATTTGTCCAAGTATATACCAGAGAGACGAAAACAATATTTTCGAACCCCCGCGGCTGATACCTTTTTTTTTTCATTACCGAATTCGCCAATAACCGGGCGCAACGAAAACTTTGCCAATTTATTTAGGGCGTCCGCCGTGCGGGAAGACTTTGACAAAGCGCGTCAATTAAACGAGTAGAGCGCAATCGAAAGGCGCCAGGCAACCGAGACGACGCGATGCACTCCTTCAAAGCTCTCTCTCTCTCTCTCTCTCTCGCTTTGAAAAAAGCTAAATGGCCCATATAAGTGGGAATTACGAGTTTCCCGGCTGGCTCGTATTAATTGCTCGGAGGGGAGGGGGGAAAAAGGAGCAAGTCGCGTGCAATACACTTCCGGAATACGAGCCACGACTCAAAGGATCGCGCGAGCTGAAACGTCCCCGAGAGCGGCGCGCGCGACGTTGGGAACGGGCGACCAGACCGCGGGACTCTGTTACATCAGGCTGAAACGCATCTCGCGAGCATGATGTAAGGCGCAGCGCGCTTTAATATACTGCGGTGCGCTCGAGCGGGGCTAACCGCCGGGTAATTACGGCGCCCATTTACGTTTTCCCAGATTCCTCGTAGGGGAAAATTTATTTGTATCCAGGCGACAGCGCGCGCAGCTAGCTCACTTCTTTCGCAATGTCGGGTAATTGTTCTTTTCGAAAGTTAGATAATTGACGGGAAAGTTAATCAATGTTGAATTCAATATATAAATACCGTTTGAAAGGCTGCGTGAAAACGTACGGTGCAGTCGGAAAATTTCCCTCGCAGCCTTAAAGGAGAAAAGAGGGCCCGGAAAAGTGAAGCGTGCACAATTTAAAGCATTCGGGGGGGCAAAATCGAGCCTTTCGCCGGTAGCGGCGGTAGAAAAAGGAGGAAATCCACGGGACGATAAATAGAAAAGAGCTCCGGTGAAAAGTCTCGGTCGGAGTCTGGGGGGGAGGGGGATCCCTTTTGCAAAGGGGGCGAAAGCAGCCGATCTCTCTCTCTCTCTCTTTCTCTCCACGTGTGTGCACACACTCGAGCGGGCTTCGCCTTCGGCTTCGGCGGCGTGTAAACGCGCGGCCATAAATTCGAGAACGGCTTGGCCTGGGCGCTTCCCTTCCCTTATCTGCCGCCAATTGATCCCGGGGCCGAAGATGTTTTGCCCGGCCCGGCGCGCGAGAGCCCCGGGGGCCGACTCGACGCGGCTTATCTTTGTCTTTCGCGCGCCGCGCGCCGTGCAGAGCGCGGCGGGCAATCCGTGACGATAATTTCAATTTCGGGCCACCTCGCCCCGCCGCCCCGCGCCCGAGCGCTCTTTTTCGCGCGCGCGGCTTTACATGGAAATGCTTTTTGCCGCCGCCGAAGCGCGGCGAAAACGCCTATTCGATATATACCCCCACGGCCGACTGGAAATATATATATTTGAGTAAGGAGCGAGGGCCGAGACTGGAAAATATGCGCAAAAAAGCGGACGCTCCGCGTATATAAACATGATTTATGCGCTTTTTTTTTTTCGTTGTACGTTTATTTTACTTACTCGAACTTTTATTCTGTTTCGTGATTTACACGGACTATTGCTATAGAAATGCTAAATTTTAACGTCGGATTTTCGGCGTATTTCATGTATTTCTGAAATATTGCCCTATAATTCTGGCAACAATACATCCTAAAAACGGCCTTTTTAAGGATTTTGCGAACGTCAAGCTTTCAAATGAGAATTAGTGGCGCCATCAAGTAAGTAAACCTCTTTTATTAAATATACTGGCCCTGAATCTGAAGCAGAATGAAAAGCTTTACGACGATAAAGGAGCCTCGAGAGCAAATTTTCGGCCGTAAGATAAAGAATCTTTCCGAACTTCCAAGTATTCTACCAGCTAAAAAAACGAAGAATTCCCCCGTCGAGAAAGCGAGCTTGGCGAAAGAAAATAAAAGCGCTCCTCGCCTCTCGAAATAAACACATCAGCGGGAGCGTATTAAGCGGTCACTCGATCGGGCATTCCTTAATAGAGTCCCTCTCTCTCTCTCTCTCTCTCTCTCGGTGCGTGCGTGTAAATCCAGCGGGGGAATTTACATTGGCCGTAAGTCATTTCGCGGCCGCGATAAATAACGCTAACGGCAGCTGAATAGCCCGAGAGGGAGAGTATAAGGAAGGCGGGCCCGAGCGGCGCGGCGAGAACAAGCCGCCGCCGCCGCCTGCGGGTCTCTCTCTCTCTCTCTTGGCACTCGGCCACGTGCGTATAAGCGTTAACGTCCATCCGCTGTCAAAATCACACGCGCCATTACAATCGGCCCGAGCGCGGACCTTTAGCCGGAGCGGCTCTCCATATTTTATGATAAACACCGACCGAGCGTCCAGCCGCGCGCCGCTCGAGAGAGAGAGAGAGAGCCTCTTTGTCATCCCCCCGCGATCTTTTTCGTTTATTGGCTCCGATGCTTTTTTAATGGCGGAAAAGCCGCGGCGAGCGCGCTTCATTGTTAAGTTAATGAATGGGATTATAATTGCTCGTATAAATTGTTGAAAAAGCTCGAATTTATTGAAAATATTTTAATGACGTGCATATATATTCGCGAGATCGAAATCGGCATATTTAAAATCTATCGATAAGGAGGTCGGGTATAATTTATTGCAAATATCTAATTAAGGCGTTTTATTAAATTTATATAAGCGTTAAATAAATTCCCTCATTAGCGATTTACATCTCCATTCGCTCCACTTTCTAAAAGACAAAATGAAAAATCCGCGTTTGGAGTGAATAAATTCATATTGCTTTATTATTATGGTTTAATTTTCAATTAATATACCGATTTTATATCCCCGGTACTCCTTTTTTCCCCGCTTCGCGCGAGCGCAAACGTCACTCAAATGGTCAAACAAATGAGATGCAAAGAATGAGAAATGAAAAATGGTGCTCCCTGCATAGTACAGCCGAGCATTCGAAGAGAAAACCAATCGATGCTCCAGTTGACAATAATAAAAAAAAAGAAGGCAATAACGAGCTGAGTATCCGTCGAAAGTATTCGTTTGTTATTTCTAAAGGGCGATATTTTGTAATAAAGCACGTTTTAATAAAAGAAAAGGAGCCTCCCCGAGGAGGCCGTATTTGAATTTAATAATCGAGCCCCATCGATATTCGCATCTCCTCGACTCCCATTGAATAATATCTCCATTTATTTCCCTTTTCGTCTTCGAGCCCGATAAAATCCATAATTAAAAGGAGAAAAGTCAAGAGCGCCCCAAGTTTTTCCCCGGATCCTTACGCATCACCGGCGCGCGGCGAAAACTTACATATATATATATATATATATACATCAAATCGCGCATTTCAGGGCTTAATTAATCCTAACGAGCCGGAAGCGCGGCTGCTCCTCTCTCGGCGCAAATAATTACGCGCTCTCTCGCGGAGCTTCTTGCCGAGCGCGTCTCGCGGCCGACGCAGCTGCACAAGTGCCAACTGCCGCTGAAGAACCCGCGCGCGCTCTTGAACCACGAGCCGCGCTTACTCGCGTCTCGCGCGCGCGCACGTCTCCCCCGTGCGAGTCCCCGTTAACTCGCGAATTTTACGATAACTGCACGCGCGCGCTCGCGATCTCCTCGCGAACTCCGCGCGGCGGCGACGGCGGATGCCTCCATTCGACGCCGCGCAATAAAACGGCGCGCGCGTCGATTAGCGCCGCCGAAAATAAAGAGGGCTGTCGATTGAGGGAACCCGA
>UCOM01004216.1:0-13430 GCA_900474385.1 Ormyrus pomaceus
GGGGAGTTAAAATACTGCACCGTTAATAGTTGAGAAGTTATACGTGATTAAACAAAAATCGATTTTTCTTAGATTTTCGCTAAAAGAGCACATAACTTTTGAAAAATCGAGCGATAGGCCGAACTGACGCGTCTTCCTTCATATTTTAACATTAGAAAGCATATCCCAAAGTTACAGGAAAATCCATTACCTAAATGTCGTACACGCTCCTTGTGAGTGTAGCTAAGACTATTGATTCTTGGTCTTTTAAGGTATTTTGTATTAGATGAGGTTTTGTATTATTGATCAATTTTGTAACTTTTTGTATCTAGAGAGAAAATGTGCTCCTTAATGATGAGTGTGGTTTAGATACTTGAGTAAAACGCAATGCTTGTAAGACACCTGTGTTACGTTAGTGAAAATGGAAAACTTTCCAAACTTTGTAAAGTACTACTGCCAGTTTTGGGCAGAACACTGCATAATACTACCTAACTATAGTATTTCGGACGTTTGGCATCATTAGACAGTATTTGGCATTTTTTTTTACAAAAGTTTGACTACAACTTGGCAGCGTTTAGCAGGGCTTGGCAAGATTTGGCAAATTTTCGTTTTTATCAGAATCTATAATTAAAATAAATTTGACAAAGTGTGGCAAGGTTAGGCAGTGGTTGGCAGTATTTCGCAGTTTAAGGTTTTGTTTGATATTGTTTGGCAATGGTTAACAATGTTTTGCCATTTTTTGCATAATATTGGTAATGTTTAATAGTGAACATTATAATATTTACGGCAGACTAATATTTTCCTATTATACATTTTTTATGAAAACTGTTCTTTACTGCAAACTTTGAGAAACACTGCCAAACATTGCCAAACAGAGCTAATTCTTGTCAAATCTTTTATATTACTTATTAGCACTACTAAATGTCCTAAATAACTACAATACGCAGTCTTTGGCATTGTTCAGCAAAGCTTGGCAGTGATTGTCAGTATTTCGTAAAATTTGGCAAAGAAAATTTTTCCACTCGGGTACACTTTAATATACAAGCAACATTGTTTGTATACGGAAGTTTTTATTTTCTTAATTTTAGAAATTTTTAGCGTTATATATAACGTAAAGTAACCTGCATATAACTACTGTAATACCAGCCAAATTTTTTTTCGATGTACAATATTTACATATATATTAACAATCAAATTAATGATTGAAGATTACAAAAAATATTGTGAGAGTCTACATTAAGGTATTTTGCAAGACGCCTTAGAAAAGAGTTCACACTCAATGACACTTGTCCGCAGTTAAGTTTTGATCTGTGTAGTAAGTATAGCCTAAAGCAGTTTTTTCTTTGACATCGTATCTTTGAAAATAGCCTTTTTTTCAAACTCACCACAAGAATTTCTGATGTCTAAGTTCCTATTCCCGGAAACGGAAACTTACCAAATTCAACAGGTTAATGACGTAAAAAATACATGCCGTTTAAGTTCCTTTAGAATAATGGGTTTTGAACCAAGCGGTGAAAGGTAAAACTAGATAAAATCTAGAATGGGAGGACTTTATGAAAATAGGTTGAGACTGAAACTTTAACCAATAGCAACCCAAAAACCGAATATTTCATTGCTACTTTTCTTAGAAAAAATTTCAAATGAATTTCATGTACGGATAGTAACTATTTATCTATTATACATAGATAAAATAATTCATTTCTTTTGAACGTTTAATGTAGATCTTAAGTTTAAAATCCATCGGATAAATATACAAGGCGTATAAGATAAGTGATGAAAATAAAAAAATTGAATAATAATTATTGCAATCGACTATTAAATCATTCACGTGACCACCAATACTTCATCCTTCGATAATTCAAAACTGAATAATTTACAGGTTCACGACGACTGTCAAGTGAATTTAAAAATTTAATAAACTTTAAAATTACGTTGGTTATAAAAACGGAAAGCTCCTTAATAATTCAATATACAGATAAAAAATAAATGTGACGTAAAATTATAAAGTACCCTGTAAAACCGCAATGGTTTTAGTAATCATTTTGGAAATATCATGGTGAAAAATGATCGTTTCTTGCATTAATAACTAAGCCGTTAATATATAAACCGCAAAATTTTAAAACAATACCCTGAAGGAGACATACTCCGAGAAGAGTTAAGTATTACTGCTTGTGTAACTTTTATTACCTATAAGTTAATAGCGCTCGACAATTTTCTATAGAAAAATTGCAGTTTAAAGCGGCATATTTCAGAAATGGATTAAAAATTGATGATATTTTGACATTGTCAGCAACAAGCCAGTTGTTTTAGATTACTGTATATTTACTGTATTATATACGTGTAAATAATAACGTGTAAATAGATGCAATATTTATTCAGGTTCATATACAGTCGGATGAATTTCATGAAATATTATCGCGAGTATATTTAATCAGAAATTTTTTAAAAATAGAAAGAATGATATATTGAATAGTGGCTTTTCTACATGTATAATTTATTCAACGGAACATAAATTAATCTATTTTTTTAAACTTTTCCAAAAAATATGTTGGTCGTACTAAAATAAACATTTTAAAAATAACAGTTTTTTTAATAAATAAATGAATATTTTTCCAAGTTTGGTAATTTTCAATTATTTTCTGCAGCAACAGATAAGATTGAAAAGGCCTATAATTCTCTTCTATTTGTTAAATTTTTAAGTGCAATCCGTTTGCAAAAAAGAAAGCAATCAACGTAAAAAGCTAATATATAATACTATCTGACGTTCCCGACAATTGAATAACGATCTAATAGGCAGTGACTCCGCGTCGACTCAATAACTAACTGATTTAAAGGTCTCATGCCCAGCTCCCCTTTCCGACGAAAAAGCTCTCCCCCCAACGAAGTTACACCTCTAACTTGGTCAGATTTCTTTGTTGCCGCGCGCCATAACTCAATGAAACTCCCCGAGCTTTTAGCCAGCCCCGGCCGGCGGGGCGGCTAGCCCCATCCCGCAAATCTCATAAATCATCCAATTAAATCGTACCGGCTGCGATCCTTTCTCGAACCATCTGGCGTCAGGCTTGATTCCGCCAACGGCGCCGCTGCCGACAGTCTGCATCTTCCCGGCGTCGATGAAGGGCTTCTTCGAGCCTTTGCTCTGATTGCGCCTGACCTTCATGGCGCTCTTGGTCAGCAGTATCAGGTTGTTAAAGTCGACGCCCTGACTCTTGCGCCGCTGCTGGTAGTCCTGGCCGGGTTTGCTGGGCCTCTGGTAGACGGGAATGGGCGCCGGCTGGCCCTTGCCGAAGACTTGCTGCTGGGCCCCGGGCTGCTGCTGCTGCTGCTGCTGCTTGCCGACCTGCGGCTCCTGGATGCGGATAGGTCGGTGCACCACCGGGCACATGATCGTCGGGGTCTGGGAGGCCGCCTGGCCCGGCGATTGGCCCGCTTGGGCCTGCTGCATCGGAATTGCCTGAGGGGCCGGGGCCTGCGGGGGTGGCGCCATCGTCGTGCAGCTCGGTGGCGGCATCTGGTGCAGCTGGATCGGCGTCGGGAGGATACGCTGGTGCGTCGTCCAGCCCTGCGACGGCCAGACCATCGCGCTTACGATTGGCGTCGGAACCATCGGGACCACTGTGTTCTGTATCGTTAGAGTAGTGCACTTCTTTTGTACAAATTTACATTTTACAATGTTTTTCCGCGTTTTTCTCGAAAATTATTTCGAACTGCTGTTTATAGTTATTTGTGTAAAAAATGAAAGACGGCTGGGGTAGAAATATTTTTACGTTTAAAGCAATTTCGCGAAATTTTTTTAGAATTTTTTAGTCATATATCGACTGCACGAACTTTCTTTCTGAAGCATTTTCGTTAAGTTTCTCCTTTCATCGGATCTAATCGATACAGACGGCAGTTTAATTAATTTATGACTAGCACAAAAATAAATTTATAACGAAGAACGCGTGGTGGAACTTTTTTTAATTTGCCTTCTAGTAGCTTCGACTATAAATTTTAATTTAGTCAAGTATAAAATTTGAAAATAATTCGCAAAAAAAAATTGTGCGTAACTGAACGTTTTTTAAATAAAATATGTTATAACAGAATAAACAATTTACCTTGTTGCAGATTATAAATAAGGAACAGAAATTTTTTTATGTCGGACAAGTTATTTATATGTACATTTTTTTTGAATTGCAAATCTAATAGTTGGTTAATTAAACTAACCTTTGTATTTCTTCGAAGTTACAATTAACACTCTGTTGGTTAATATTAAACTACTGCGAAATTAATATTTTTGTAATAAGTTTTTTTTTAGAAATATTATAATCTACGGTCTAAACAATTTATAACTGATAATTATTTTTTTTTTTTTTTTACAGAAGTGCTACTTACATATACATATCATGTATGCATTTGAATATAATATTAATTAACCACCATAAATAATATTATTTACAATCACGGATTAGAAACAACATGTTTTTCTAAATATTCACTGTCATAAAGATTTTTAGTGAAACAACATTAGATACTTCACGCACAAATTTTATTTAATGTATTAAGAATATTAAAATAATTAATATATATTTCGAAGAAATGCAAAGGTTAGTTTTTGAAGAGTTTGTCTTTTGTTAATTGAAATTAAAAATTATTGTGCATATAGTCACGTTATTATATACATAGTCATCAAATGAGAAGCTAATATTGTGTTTTCAAAATATTTAAAAAATGAAGTCACAAATCGAGAATTATATAATATATAAACTGTTTATTTAAACTATGACGAAGTCCCTTTTATCTGAAATCCGATTACATAATCTTTAAAGAGAGTTTGCGTCATTCCTAAGAATAGATCCTGAAGCTTGAAGTTTCAAGCTTTGGAGTTGAACCTGTTATTATATAAGATTTTTGTTTTAGATTCAACTGGACAAAGAATTTTGTTTTTATTCACTTGAAATTATTTTTCAAAGATAGAACGATTTCTGTAGTAAAAGTTCCATTGTCAGAAATAACTAAACGAATAGAATTTTCTCAAATAAATCCATCAACTGTTCAAAGCTAAATTTATGGCCGTAATGTAATAAAAAAGTAGTTTTTATAGACTTATTAAAATAATTTCAATATTTTATCCTATAAAGTATATAAAATTTATCTTTGAATCGTCGCGCACAAACTCTCTTTTGAAAATAAGGAAAACTTGATATTCCTTTGATCCATAAATACTTAGCATCAAACTCAACAAAAAGAAATGTCTTCTTATAAGCTTACGTAATGTATTACGTAATGTTGACATATAGATATATACTTTGTATTAAATATCAAAGTAAAAAGTTAAAGTAAAAATATCGCTTAGAAGCTTCCAACGAGAAATAGAATATAAAATATTGCAAAATTTAACAGTAAATGCTTTTTGCCATTAAGATTTTTTCCACCGTTAATTTGTCGTTCTTTTTGTCCAAGAACAATTCCAAGTTTGTTCGCTTCATTAAGTTTCTCTTTTTTTGTTCGCGTAACCTTCAGTTTCTTGTTTCTCATCGGGCCAATGAACTTTCTCTCGAGAATTAAAGGATGTAGATTTTAATTTAAAATGCCTTTGAATACATTAGGTTGCATGGCAATTGAGGCACTTCGCGTTATAGCAGTTGTATAGGATGATGAATACGTCCCTTTAATCAAACCGTCTTTCACTTTAGTAACTGAACAAAAATGGTTAAGTTCTTTTGCTTGTCTGGCACGTGCATCATTGAATAAAATAATAAAAATTCTAAAATATACTTTTGCATTAATTCGATTTAGTTACTGTATTATATTTTAATACATAATTTTAAACTTTATTATATTTACCTGAAATTTTCACATTAACTCTAATATATTTATTGAAATTAGTTTTTATATCATTCTTAAATTTATACACAGGCGTAACTTAAATGTTTATTAAATTTTGAACAGTCAATACGTGAAGACTTTTTAACTCTGCGAATAAATAATAATTAACTTAAAAACCGATTTTTATTCTCCACAATTTTCGGAGTTTACGAATAGTCTCTCTTTAATAGTATACCCTATCCGATAAGATCGCAAAAATGACTTTGAGCAAATGCGGATCAATATATAAGTATCAAAGTACACCTATCGCATAAGCCTCTCTCTATTCTCATCCACAACTCGCAACCAAGAGCACTCCCAGAAAGTGATATAAAGGCCAAAGCCGGCTAAAGCCATTAACTTAGCATTAACGATTTTCTTACTTGATAGACGGTGACGGTCTTCCTGCTGGCAGCGTGTCCCTTGTAGGGGAAGACTTCCTCTTGATAGGGGTTGTCGGCGCTGACCGGGTAGAACTGCAGGGGCTTCGAGGCGTGCTCCTCGATGGGCCATGTCCCCGGTCCCTTGGGGAAGAATTCCGGGACGTCGACGCATAACGGGGCGAGGGGGCGATGGACCATGTTGATCGCCTGGACGTACGAGTACTGGCATCGACTCCTATAACGCGGGTCCCGCGGGAAACAAACGTTAGAATCGCTATCGAATGGGGGCATGGTGCAAAAGTACGTCAGGCATTTTACTTATAAGATGAAGGAATGGATAAATGGATTGGGGATCTTCGGAAGGACAAAGGGGTGCTACGATTCTGATTTAATTATAAGGACTATGCCTCTGAGATATATCCCTTTTTTAGTACAATAAAGTGCACTTTTTAGTACTAAATTTTTTCTTTTTATGGAGGATACTTATACAGAATGTTCCGACAATGTATGTGGAAAAGTATATCATGGGATAGAGGGCAACTTTCTGAACAAAAAATGCATACGTTGTAATGACTGTACATAGATGTACAGTTAACATTTAAAATCATCAGTTTATAACATTTTGTATATCTCTAGAAATAATTAGCAAATTAAAAGTGTTACCAGAATCTTTTATTCAGGATATTGCCCTCTATCTCGTGATCTACTTTCGGTACACATTTTCGAAATAGCCTGTATAATAGTAAAACAGTCTCTTTATTAAAATAAATTAAAATTTTTCTAGGGAAGAACAGACTTCTAATTAAAAGTGTGCAAATAATATTTACGATAATTTTTTCAAGGAAACCCGTTGTTCATAAATACGAGTTATACATAATAAGCGGTTGTTATTACATTAGATTGAAGGGGCCAATCTTCCTACACGGAATTTAAATCGGTTAAATGGGTTTTATAAGTATATAAATATAGAGTGTGCGAAATGTAAAACAGATTCTATACTCGTTAATTGAATCGTCCTCCTCTGGACAATGTCGAAATGCTGACGAATTTCAAGGAATCCGACAAATTGTATAATTGAAGGTGATTGACTGATGTATAATGAATTAAAGTGCTGATTTTTATGCAAAACTTTGTTGTTGAAACGAAGTTTAGCATTCGCATAGAAGTATCGTGTCTCAGTTTAAAGTATATTCGAATAGAATAGTCTTTTGAAGTTAGCATAAAATTTAAATATTTAACAGGAAAACGTTAAATAATAATGAAACATTAACATACAAAGCTAATTTATTTAAGAGGCTCGTGTTTTCGAAAATTAATTTTGTTTTTTAATTCAGTATTTAAATTTTACAAACGCTCATTAAGTAAATTGTAAAATAAATTTACTTAGAAAATTACTTTTTATACAGCAATATTTAAAAGATCTCATATTTTACGCTTTTAATATTGCAATTGCTGATGATTGATGCTTTTTTCAAAATAATGCAGAAAATATTTATGAAAGATTAAAGATAAACCTAAATAATAAATTATTTATGGTATGTCTTCACTCGCTTATTCGATGTATTTATTAGTTTGGTAGACCACAACATGTGGTTTAAGTCTTTAGCCAACAATGGGTCAATTATATCATTAAAAATTGGATAAACAGCCAGAATCTAAAACAGTTATTCGGAATAAATAAAATATTTATATATTGTCCTTCATTGTATTTGATAAAGAATCTTTTCTTATTTAATACTAATATAATGTGTATGTCTAGTATTATATATAAATTATCAAACAAAATTATATAAAGATATTATGTGAGAAATTCCAATCAAGTGAGTTCTGTTATGTTCTTTTTGTTCTTAAAGAAACCCCTTTATAATCTGTATCCAATTAAAAGTAGTTAGTGATCGTAAAAAGAATATTTTCATTTTATGAGCAGTAATTTACATTAATTTAGCTGATTTTCAAGGCCTTAAAGGGATATAACCCATTACGACTTTTCTAGAAATCATAGAGATTCATTTTGAATTAGTTTCTATCGTAGAAGAAACATGATCACTACCTTGACCTCTTTTTTGATGTACTGTTTTAAGTTAATGATGAGTTCAATCAAGAGGTTTTATAAATGTAGGATTATTGCGTATTTAGATTTGTACTGGTTTTGATGTAAACTACATTTTAAAATTTTACAAAGTAAATTTTTATTTGTATAATAAACAAAATTACATTAATAACATTTGTTAAATGATTTCTTAATAATAAATGTTATATAAAGTCTCTAAAACATAATTCAGTTTTAAATATTAATTTTTCTGTACTTTTTAAATATTATTCATCTGAAAATTTTAGTTGAATTTTGGAAATATCATATAAGAGCTCATGTATTTTGGTTGCAAGAAACTAATGAATTCAATAAAGTATCCTTAATTAATTAGTTTTAATTATCAAGTGCAAAATGTAAAAACTAGTCTCGAACAGTTTAAAACGTTTGTGAATGAGAATTTTAAAGTTTATATTATAGGCAGAAAATATAATTGTTGAAATCTAATTGAATTCACAACATTTATATTTAGTACAGAATTTATAAATGCGATCAGTAAAGAGTAACGAAATGTACGCACATCTATTATGTATAATTAGTTTCAAACCGGGAAGGTGGTAATTGAGTCAGCTAATAAGTTTAGCACTAGTATGTTAATTGAAGTATTTTAATCAAGTCTCACTTACTATTTCTTCACCTAAAATTGTGGTTCGCTTTCTCAAAATTGGCTTAATTATTCTACTAAATTTACTAACATCACTCATTATAAATAAATAATACTCAAATATATATCCTGCACAAAGTATTTAGGACGAAATTCAAAAATGTTAGACGCTACGAGCCAGGTAGAAAAGCTAACTTTGAATATTCTTGTTTTTTGGTTTATTTTACCATCCCAAAACATTTTACCTGGCCTGGGGATGAAGGTCGTTTTTATAACGGCTATAAAAATACTTCTAACTTATAAACCTACAAATGAGTGTGGAGGTTTTATTTTTTTTCTAGTGAATTTTAACTAAAATCATGTAGATTAAAAACTGATGGCTAATTGTTTTAAATTCTTTTCAAAGAGGAAAATATTCATATAACTAAAGAGAAGCAAGAATATTTAAAATTTTTACTCGGTTATTCAAAATTTTTCTTTTTAATATGATTTTATTCAAATAAAATTTCTCATATTAAAATCGATACTGCATTAATTTTTAATGTTTTACTTATTAACGTATTATTATAAAAAAATTAAAATAGTTAGTTATAAAATATCATTTGCAGTGAAAAGTAGGCTATTATATTATCTGATGCACAACAATTTTTAAATTAAGTATGAATCGAATTTTCTCTTCGTGCTGATTCTTTCTTTTTTTATGTTTTTTTTTTGTTAAAGTAAGCGAAATATTTTCTCGAAATATGTGAAGAATTTGAATTTCTTATCAATTAATTACGATCCTAGTTTGATTTTTAAAGCCACACTTTTCGAATACAGTCTTTATACGGATTCATAGACAAAATTTTAATTTAAAACCAATAACCGTAAAAGTACAGCGTATAGTAATCCACAATTTCTTACCAATACTTTATAGAAAATAACTCGCTAGCAAAGCCCTAATTTATTATTTTTTACAGTTATTTTCTAAAATAGAGGTAAGAAATTGTGGATTACTACGTTGTACTTTTATTCGTACGATTCTTCGTTTCAAAATTAAAATGTTTACAGCCCTACTGTAATAGTGAGTTATTTTCTAAAATATAGGTAAGAAATTGTAGATTACTAAGCTACACTTTTACGGCAAGCCCTACTTAACAAAAGTCTACGAAATCCCGGCAGCTTAAAAACCTAATGCCTACGGCCTCTTGGCCAGGCCTAACCCGGGGCCAGAACCGGGGCCAGAACCGCGCGACGGACGCTCCTATCAGGGGCCAGTGATGATAAGCAGGAGCATGAGTGTGGCGCAGTTAATAACGAAAATGAACGCGACTATATACGGCATTCTCAAGCGCTCGTTCTGGAAGCTGCTGTGGGTCTGCTGCACGTCGTTGCCCCTCTTCTGCTGTTGCTGCTGCTGCTGCTGCTGCTGCTGCTGACTGGGCCTCATCAGTCCCAGCTCCCGCTGTAGCTCGCTGTGGCAGTGGCGCAAACCGCGAGCCAATTGAGGCGGCCGCTGCCCGCTCCCGGAGCTCGTCGGCACAGGACTCGGACTCCGCCACAGGTTGCGCACCGCGTCGCTGAAAATGCGGCCCTGCAGCTGCGCCTCCGACACGTTCGTCACGCGGAAACGAGGCGGCACCGGGACCTCCCGACTCGCCTCCGACGTCTCCTCCCCCGGCGACGATTTCTCTGAGGAGGTATAAGAGTTTAGTGAACTAGCGAACGATCATTGACGAGGGAGGAAAACAGGCTGAGGAGAATGGTAATGGTATATCGATCGCTCCTTCTCTCGGAATCTTCTCATTTCAAATCAGAAATTATTATTGATTGAATCTCAATTGTGATTTTAAAGTCGAATTTTGTATCGATATGGCTGTTTTCTGAATTTTCAACGATATCTTGGGATTTTTGTAAGTATTTTTTGATAAGTGGAAACTGCCACATTGGTAATTACGTGTAAATGATATATACTATAGTGTCCTTCTAAATTGAAGAAATAACTTCTACTTCAATTCGAGAGAGTTCTGTTTGAGTACCAATTATTTACACCATTAAACTTGACTATAGACAAATTTATTTCGTTAATACAATAGGCAGAAAATAAAAATAAATAAATACAATTTTTACGAATATTTCTGAGGTAAAAAAATAAAACAAATAAATCGAATAATATAATAATAAATTATAAATAAAAATACTTTTGCTACCATTGAAATGAACTGTATGAAAAGACCTTTTTTTCTTTTACCAGCAATAGCCTATCCCAAATCTTAACATGTTTTTAGTCATTAGTCATCCGACAACTTGAAATATGCTTTTGTTCGTCATTTTCTTTGATTTAGTCTCTGCTTGCATGATGTAGCAATTTTTTAAACAGAATGCTTCGTAAAAGCACAATTGTTGCGTACTCTTAGCCATATTGCACAGTGTAATAAAATCGTATTGATTTCTTTTTACGTTTATTACGAAATATAACATTCATATATTCGTTTTGTAAAATTAAATTTAATATTTAAAAAATATAATATGTTTTATAATTTAAATATTGATGTGCATTAAATTGTTATTAAACCCAAACGAGATCAATTTCATACATTTTGATACGAGAATATAAATAGAAAAATACGGTAGTAAATATATACAGTAGAATAATTATATTAGAAAAAGAAGGTAGAATGATTACTTTTTTCTTCTTGGAATGAAGTCACATGACTAGTCTTGTTCTGGGATTCCTTTGAAGTTCCATCAGATTTCAATAATCTAAAAAATTATTTAATTCTAAGTTTTCTGATTAATTATTATTAGTTAAATTGAAATTGCCTTCTATTTTTTATTTGGCGTATAATTGATCAACTGGAAGTAAATAACGAATCAAAAAGTCATTGATTTTGTAATGACATTTTCAAGTCTTTAACTAAAGCTAAAAGGATCCATTCCAAATAAAATACTGCCATTGTTAGTTATTTTACATTTAATCTTTAAATAAAGGAATTTGATTTGAACGTCGTTAAAAAATCAAAAGATCAATTACACATCAAATTTTAATTATTATTATTTTACAATCATTATTATAATTCAAATGAACTTTAGTTTGATTTATTATATTTTAGTCTAATAAAATGAATTCTTACACGGAGAAAAATGGTTTAGTAAAAATTACTATACTCTTCGGTAAAGCAATCACAGACTGTCAAAAAATTACCATACGTTATAGTAAATTTTGCTAAAAGTTTTGTAGATTTTACTATACAGTACCGTAATTTTTTGGATTTTTGAAAGTCTGTGATTGCTTTACCGAACAGTATAGTAATTTTTACTAAACCATTTTTCTCCGTGTATTAATAAACAGAATAAAATAAATAGTTTTGCCTCTGAAACTTTTTTAGTGTATAAATCTTCATTTGAGTCCTCTCGACATTATAGTGATCTCGTTCTGCTTTTCACTATTAATGGAACAATCCATCATTCTAATGTCCCTAACATTAAAACTTCATATGCTTTTATAGTGAAAAAAATACATTTCTCTCATTGTAAGATGAACAATTATGGTATATATAAACATGTTTATATATATATTATGATTTTGTGACCGTATCACACTCGAAGAGAATTTTTGTTTAGCGAATTATCCGTGTGAATTAGCCCTGTCCTAAGCAGAAAAATGAGTTGGAGTAATTTAGGTTATTTATTTTTATCCTATTATTTGTTACTAAATATGTATGTTCATTAAATGATATACTTAATGCATATTCGCAAAGCATTTCGGAAACATACTTAAATCATTATTATTGAAAGAAAGTAAAACGACGCCTCCTATCGGTATAATCGTATCTCAAATACCAATTCTCAACTCTGCCGGTCAGTTACAATTTTGTAACTCAATTTCAACCCAACTGCTAATTCGGTATAATTGTAACTTAGCGGACAATTTGATATAATGCGAACTCAGCCGCCAATTTGGTACGATCAAATCTGGAAAATATATACAGCATTATCGTAATTCCATAATCGATAGAATTAAAATAATAAATTTGATGCATGTATGGATTTAATAAAAATTATTTGTATTATTTAATAAAATTCATTTTTTTTTAAATTATTTATACTTCTAAATCTTTGAGATTCAATTATACCGAATTGGTGGCTGAGATACGATTATGTCGAATTGACCGCTGAGTTACGATTATACTGAACTGCGATTGAGATACGATTATACCGATAGGAGGCGTCGAAAAGTCATCTGACCATTACTGCGGAAGTATACACTTCGCAACAAAATTAACGCAACACCGAATTTCGATTAAAAAAGGGCGCAACTTCGAAGATCGATATCTCAGGTAAAAAATATCGTAATGGGGTCAATTTTTTCTACTTTAAGATGGTGGAATTCGATTTTCGATTTGACCCAACCCCCACTTACATGACGTTGAAATTCAAGGTCATTTTTTAAAGCTCAAAAATCGTAAACTTTCGTAGTACGCCCGCGCGTGGGTGATTTTTTTTCGATAATTCTGATCATTGCCTCTTAAAGTACAGCTCTTTTTCTTTA
>UCOM01004217.1:0-13394 GCA_900474385.1 Ormyrus pomaceus
CCCCACTACATATACATCGCGAAGAAAAGAAAGCAAGCTCTCGCGCTTAAATCTTGCGGCGTCGGCGGCGTCGGAGGGTAAAGGGAGAGAAAGAGGGCCGGGCCAAATAAAAGGCTCGGTGAGCCACGAAAGTCGCGAGAGGAAGCCAACACAATTCTTTCCCTCCGTTTCGGCAAAGTCCTCTCTCTCTCCTTTACCCTTGAAATTGCTAACTACCGCGGATGGTATACGTATACGTATACATTCCTCCTCGGCGCCTTAAGCCCGGCTTTCCGCTCCTCGCTCTCATAAAGGCTCGAGCTTGGCTCGGCCTCGTTTTCGGGATTTTTGCATCGCGGCGCGCATATCGATCGCCGTAATTAAAGCTGTGCGCGGCGCCGCGGCTAATTTCATCGCTTATAGGCGCGTCGAGTTACGAGGGACTTATATAAGCCTGCGGCCACCGGGGGGTAGGGGGTTGAGTTTAATTACTAACTTGACTTCGGCCCCCGAGATCAAGACGGACCCGCCGTCCGAGAAACTCAGCCGGCGGAGTTCTCTCTCCGCGCGACCTGTTTGTCAGGTGTCGAATGTATCGGCGCCCCCCACTGACGTCGGTGGTAAAACTAACTAAATTCGTTATCCGGCGTCTCGCGGCTGCTTCAATCTCTGTCTGTATGCCTCTCTCTCTCTCTCTCTCTCTCTCTCTCTCTCTCTCTCTCTGTGTGTGCGTGGTCGAGTTCGCTACGCGACCGCGAGTCATTTTCACGGTTCATTAACCAAAATCTAGCGCGGCTTCGGTCACACTCCGTAGGAGTTGCCCGCCGCCGCGTGAGCTCGGCGGCGATAAAAGTTTATTATTTCGAAGCCGCGGGATAATGAAAAAAAGAAGCTGTTTCGAAACTTGGGGGCCCGAAGCGGACTTGGTTTTTGTATATTTAATTATAGAAAGTTTTATGGTTAGCGTTTTTATTGGGAGAATTTCGCGTTTAAGTGATTGGCCGAAATTGAGAATATTTGGAAAGTTTGTAACGGCGGATTTGTTTACTTTAACTTCACGTCGTGATAAATAATTTAAAAGTGAATTTTATAATGATTCATTACATAATACAAGTATCGTTATTTAATTCGGGTTAAGAACTCGATACATACTTTGTATAGAAATAATTATTATTAACGGTAATATAATTGTAAATTATTTACCTTTATTACATAATTTACCGAATGCAATAATTTCTTATTAATTAATACTAAAGCTACAAGTACATCATTACTCGAATCGGCGTCATATAATTACTACTTTATTACGTCGTTGCTCCGTTCCAACTTCTGCCATCGTCAAATAAATTAACGCTCGGCAATAAAAGTAAGCTACGCGAATACTAAATAATATACGGCCAGATAATTCTTTCTCCAAAAAGAGGACGTAACTTTATGAACAAACCTAACTTCCGGTCGTAGTGCGACAAAAAGTTGCCGGAAGGTCAGGGCCACTTTTTCCTCACCTGACAAGGGAAAATCTCATTACCCGTAACGGATAGGCCTTGGGAAGTATCCAGCAATCGCATAAATCGGCGGATTAGTACGTAAAACAGACGTATTTTACGGCGCTGTTGTACAACTCGGCCAGAGTAGCGGTATATACTCCCTCCGCGTGCGTGCGCCTCCATCCGAAGCGAAGTAACCCAGTTTGGCAGCGCGATAATGGAATGATTTCCGGTCCAGTAGGAAGGGCCCTTCCTTCGGCGAAACCTGACCGGGCTAGAATCGACTCGCGACTGACGATCCGCGACTGGCGAGGCGGAAAAATCCGGAGGTCTGTTGACTTGAGGCGGAGAGAGCCCTGCTTATTCGATTCGAAGGCCGGAAGTCTGGGGATCATTAAAATTTATGGCCTGTCCGAGAGAGGTTCTCCTATATCTTAAAAAAGTGATGGATGAAATCTGCCATCACAATAAGACTGTTTGGATTGGTCGTTGTTGACTAATTTGATTGATCTGCATAGAATAGGCGTTTGTATAGAATAAAGTTTGGATTTTCGAGATTGACTTTTTGAGTTTGAGTATTCAAAATTAGATTAATTAAATGAAAATAATATGAAAAACATTTAGTTATTTTGTTTACATGTAGTTATTATATACATATGTATATATTACTTTAAGTTTATACATTTTTCATAAGCTCTAAAATTTCCCAGATCTTCAAATAGGAGGTACTATTCTCCTCTGAAGGATTACAGAACTATATGTAATCTATTTGTATGTACTCTGAATAAATAAATTTAAACTAATTGACAGTTGATTTGTATAAAAGGATTCGTGTTCGTAACCGTAGAAAGCACAAAACACGTGCGAAGCGCGTATCTTTCAAATATATCTAGTTTGAATGAATAGTCATGCTCTTATGGGCACCGGTATATCGGACGAATGTTTTATCAATGTTATTATCGTTTAATAAAATTAAAATTATTCAATGTATAAGCTCAAATTTAATTGCCATCGGTGCAAACGATTAAAATTGAATAATACTAATAGTTTATTTTTCGTTCGTAATAAAATTAGTTTATAAGAGTTAGATAAAAACCGGACTCCAGATGGACCATTTAAAATGAAATTTATTAGCAGCCTCCGTTTCGGAAGTTATATATATATAACTTCCCTCTTCAGGACTACCAAAACAAACCGTGTGATAGAATTTATTGAGCATCACAAACAAGTATAAAATATTACGGCATTGATTATCAATAAAATTAATTATATCTTAATATAATTTCACAGCTTATCATTCATTTCATCTAATGCGTGTTCTTCCTCTGGAGTCTGTCACAAATCTCTTTATTAAAAATGGCCTTTAAATTAAAAAATGTCAAATTACCATTTGTACGTGCACTGAAAAAAAAAAACTGAAATTAAATCTTTCCCTCCGAAACAGGCTTCATAAATTTTTACTCCCGACCCAACCCATCACCTGTCCACTTTCCACTCCCGTTCCGCGGTGCATAATTCCGAACAAGATTCAAGCCGCGCGCGGACATAAGAACCGCCGCGGCTCTCTCCCGACGTTCGCGGGGATCGACGCGACGGCCGCCCGTAAAAGAGCCGCCGGCCATAAAACATCCGGCCGAGGAATACAATTTCGCGAGAGGGCAGAGAGCGAGCGCCGGGGAATTTCGAGCCGGACTCATTTTGCAAAAAGTGCAAACGGCGGACGGGAGAGAGCCGCCCGCCGCTGCTGCCCGGAAGCTCCTTGGGCAATATGGATCCGCGGGACGGACCGCGGCGCGCTCGTGAATTACCCTGTTATTCGCGGTCAGCTCGAGGATATTACGAGGGGGATTAGTAGTTCCTTTTTTTGCGCTGGGACTACGTGATTTACCTGCTCTTTGTCGGGTTCATGTAGCCGAAAGTCGTATTTTTCCTCGTCGCTTTGCATGAGAATTCGTTCTATTGGCTCTAATTTTACTTTCAAAAACTTTGGCCCCCCCTCTTTCATATTTATATATAACGTGTATGTACTCTTCCCTTTCTTTAATACAATGGGTACACTTTTGGCTCCGCTGATTTTGGTTTACCGAGTTGATGAAATTTTCGAGAGTATAAACGAACGTTGCGATTATTTCTTCCGACATGATTGAATTTACACCGCGATTTCATTATAATTTTGATGAACTCGTCGGCGGCAACGAACGCAATCGAAAATTCTCCACGCGCAAATTTAAAGAACATCGTTCATCGGCTAATTTACCCTGCCACAATGTTTAAGCGAAACATTTCCCCCCATCCGAAGCATTTAATTTACCACATCCACCGTCCGCGTCCTCGACCCAACTTTCGGAAAACCATTGCCGCAGAGCAATTTTCCTAATTAAACCCCTCCCCCGGGAAGCCCGTCCTGATTTTATTTATTAAAAGCGTGAATAAGTAATCCGGGGCAGCGGGGCTCGTAAAAGAAAGCCGTGACTGCCGGGGAGAGAAAAAGAGAGGACGCCCGCGTAAGACACTCGGGGGAGTGATGCGGCCGACGTCACGTCCGAGCGCCTTTATCTTAAGCGATGTGTAAAGATTAGGTAGCCATTAGCAGCCCGAGCGGCCTGGGCATCGTTCTCCGATAGCTAATCGTGCGAGCTTCGCCGGGGGAAGGTATTATCTCTCTCGGCGAGGCGGGGAATCGAATCCGCGAGAGAGAGAGAGAGAGAGAGAGGCGCCGAGATCCGCGTGCGCCGGGGCTTCCGGAATGTAAAAATGTCGTTTTGCTTGATAGAATCTGAGGTTAATAATGCTTCGTTCGGTATTTAAGCGATTTATTTCCTTGGGAGGGCCGTCGTAAAGTTCGAGTTTTATTCTTCCTTGCTTTCTTCCTCGGTTGGTTTAGTGTCACCGCGAGCTGCGCTGCGCTGGGAATTAAGGATACAAGTCGACAGGTTGCGTCCGAAGTAAAAAATTCTTTAAAAATGTGGATTGGAAAATTAACTGTGCAAATGCTGACGGAGATTTGGTGCGAAAACGTTTATTTTGCAAATGTAAGCGAATTAACTGAATTTGCATAAAAACTTTTTAACTGATAATTCATTTTTTAATTTTAAGTAATGTTACTATTTTTAGATTACCTTCAGTATTTGACTCGGTACGAGAGTTTATTTACACACGACTCAGTTGTGTACGTTTTTCGCAACAAATTGAATTTATCAAAATTGAATTAAAAAGTTTTTACTTATTTTTGATCGATTGTTGATAAAGTTTAATTATTAGTTACTAATTAATTAATGAACCTTTAGAATTCTACAATGAATTGTTCTTGCGGCAAAGACTATTGTTTATTTAATAATTCGCAAACTGCAGTTCAACAATACGATTTCTGCTAAAACCCACGCAACAATGCCCTCGAATATAATCCATTATTTTTCGTAAAATCGTCGAAAAAGAAAAAAAAATACAAATTTTCCAACGCCGTATTAGCCGGCACTTTTAAATCGCGCAGCCGAAGATGAAATTTGCCACGAAAATTCGAATTCTCGAGAAGAGAAGCGCGCCTATACATCCGCGAGAGAAAGAAGAGGCAGACAACGAAACCGGGCGCACAAAAGAAGGTATAGCAGACGGAAGATCGAGAGGGAAGAAGCGGGAGCCTTTCTCTCCCCCCCCCCCTCCTTTTTCCGGCTCGGAAAAGAGTAAAAGAAAAGACAAACAGCGTGACGAATCAATATGCAGGCCTCGATGCAGCCCTCGCGAATCGACAAAGCTCGCGTTTGGTGAGATTCCTTTATTGCTCTCGGCGAAAGAGCGAGAGACACTGGAGCAATTTTATTTCTCAATTTCAGCTGCATTGAGCCCCGCCTCCCTTCCCGGCTTGTATTTCGCGAGGGACAGAGAGAGAGAGAGAAGAAAACGGCGGCGTCGGAGCTTTTCGCTCGCGAAAATAAAAGGAGGAGAGATCCCTCCTGTTCCGCGCCGCTGGAAATTCGGGATCGAGTCCCGCTCGTTAGACGCGTACGGCGGAGAGGCGACGGCGGGAAATTGATAAGGATTTTATTATCCTTTGGCGTAGCGATCATTGGTACGGTGCACTAATCACGTTGTTAGTCTGCTGGCAAGATCTCCGTGAAAGTTGCTGCTTCTAAAGCCTGGGGGATCAGATTTTAGCTTGAAGAATATTGATTTTAATAAATCGTCAGCCCTGTTAGTAGTTTGTTGTGAAACTTGTTCTCTCTCTCTCTCTCTCTCTCTCTCTTAGATATAGAGAATTATAATTGATAAATTATGTTTTTATTTCAAATAATAGTTTGACTATTGCAAATTTTGTCACAGTAATTCTGTACACTGAGAGAAGAAATATAGTAAAAATTACAAATAATCTTGTAAAAATTACTATACTTTGTAAGAAAGTTTACTATACTGTTTGGTAAATTTTCCTAATATATTTACAGTAAAATTCCCTATATATGTAAGAAATTTTACTTTACTGTTTGGTAAACCTTCCTATAAAGTACAGTAATATTTTTTTTATTTTGATAGTCTGTAGTGGCCTTATTAGGCAGTATAGTAATTTTTACTAAACTTTTTTTCTTGCCGATCGCAAGGCAACAACACATCTTGAAACTGCAATAAAAAAATGTTTCATAAATAAACCGACAGCCAATTCCTCGTTTAAATAAAAAAAAAAAAAAAAAACACTTTTCACTTCCACGCACCGACTCCCCGCCTCCGTTGTAAAGCAACGCCTCAAAACTAGATAATCAAGGCGGCGAACTCGAAGATCGCCCGGTAAATTACAAAGTTCCCGCTCGCTCAGTATCAATTTCCCGCGCTGCCGTGGAAAACGCAGTCGCCCTCCTCGGGTGACGCGCGCAGCGGAAAGCCGCCGCCGCCGCGCGTGTCCCGACGTATCAGCGTTTCAGGCCGCCGAGGGAGAGAGAAGGAGGATAAGAGCACTCCCTCGCGCCGATCTGTACACCGTAAGTTCATAAAGACCGGGAGAAAAGAGTGAAAGCTAAGAGCCTTGTCTCCTCTTCGGCTCGCTCCCTCTCGTCGACGGCGCAACTTTCCTCGTAAATACGCGGCTAATTCGATTATAAATGTAGCTATTAGCTCGGATCTTCTTCCGGCGCTGGGCGCGCAAACTTTCGCGCGCGCGCGCGCGCCATCTGGTACCTTAAGTGCGTCCTGGGGCGCAATAAGGGGGCACGACGACGCAACAGCTGAAAAACGAAACACGAGAGGAGAGGATTAGCTGGCCGCTTGATAGATCAGCACGCGTGCCGAGACGGAGAGCCTTCGGAAAATTGCCAGCTTTTGGCCCCGTCTCTTTTTCTCTCCGCGATCTGCGCGCGGCTCTCTCTCTCTCTCTCTCTCTCTTTTTAACGCTTTTAATATTTACGAGGGTTTCCGGCGCCGTTGTAAGCCGGGAATTTTTATATCCCGAAATTTTTTTTACGGCGGCCCGTTTTAAACTTTCTCTCGCGAGAATACACAGCCGAGGTTCGCGGAGGCTGTTTTGCCTGCGACGTCCCGGCCTGTTAATTGAACAATTATCGCGCGCGTTGGTTTAGCGGGGGCCGGGAAATATAGGCTCCTCGGCTCTTTTTTTTTTTTTTATTTATTATGGGCTCGAGTCGCGTTCTAATTTTCCGAGTGCACTCGCCTCGGGAAGCGATTTTATCCGATAACTTAACTCGACCTGAAATCACCGCCGAGTACATTTTTCTTGCCTCGCAGCAATGGATTCATGCTCTCTCGGAGTTCCATTATTTTCCCTCCCGTTTTCATTGATTTTCAAACGTTGACCGCGGATTTTTAAACGATTTTCATTTGCAAATTGCCTTCCGTCCCAAGTCCAGGTTGACTACATTCCTCAGAAGCATAATTTACTATTCAAATAACAAATATCGCGCTCCAAAAGCAACAATCCCAAAGCAAATCCAACCCGGTCCCGGAAACAAGCAGAAGGCAGGTCTCCTCTCGAGTTTCCCCCCAAGAAAAAGCTCTCTCTTGTTACAAGAATATTCAAATTCGATCGTCGAAATTCGAATTCTCGCAGCGTGCATTCCTTCATACTCGGTCGCTGCTGCCGCTACTGCCTGCGGCGTACGTCGAGAAATGCTCCGCGCGGATATAAGAAAAGCCCCGCCGCGCGCGCTTGTTCGCCGGGCACGCCGATAATCGAATGTTGATTTTGCCGGCTCTAAGATTCCCGGGGTATTATTTATAAACAAGCGGTGGCGGCATCGAGATTCCATCTCTCTCTCTCTCGGGCTCCTTCGACTTCTCAATCCGTCGGCTATATATACATCCGGCGCGCGGGAGAGGACGGGGCGGCAAATGCACGGCGCGACTCTCGCCGTGAATCATTTCCGGTTCCGCGAGCCGCTACGTGAGCGGGTGGACCAATTGCTGTGGTAAGCCTGGACGGCTCTGTCTCTCTCCTCCCCCCTCGGGGATTATTATTGGCGGAAGGGAGAGAGAGCTTTCCTCTCTCTCTCTCTCGCGAAACAAGCGATATTGCGAGTAACCGCGGAAAAATAATGGCGCAATTAGAATAATTCCCATCGCCTCTCTCTCTCTCTCTCTCTTCCTCTGCATTCACCGCGCGGAGGGGCATTATCCGTTCTTTTACTCCGTTTGCCTAATTATTCGGGGACACTCCTTATCGCCCCTCCCTCCCCCCGGTTCCCTACTGGGAGGTAGGCGGGGGACTTAAGAAATTTCGGAGACGAGCCGAGAGTTTGTATTTTGCGTTTGCTTTGGCTCGGGAGGAGACGCAGCTAACGAACCGATCATTTTCCGGGTTAATTCGAGCGTCGACTCTCGCCGAGGCTTTTGGTCCTTCGCGCCTGCTCATTACCCTGTGAAAGTGTCCTGTAATCTCGCTCGGATTATCTTTTGGATATTGTTGGGGACGTTTACGGGGTGAAATTGTGAATTGTTATTATTTTTCAGTTTTTTGTTTTGGAAAATTTAATTATGCACGCTAAATGTATTCTATATTGGCGTGGGATAGTTTCAATAACAAATAATACTTCTATCATACATAACGCTGAAATTATTTTAATTTATTGATACGTCACAAATGAGCTGTGAAACGCAGGCTATATGGGAAACAGTTTCGATTGGCGTATTTTACATTCAAACGCATAGGATGTGTTATTAATTATATCCAAACGCTTAGGATATGTTATTAACTAATGAAAATTAAATAAAAAATAATTAATATAGTCTGCCTCTGCTTATCAAACCTAACCTCATTTTATAGCCATTCGCGTAAATCCTTTAACCCAGAAGTAACGATAACATTTTAGCCAATTTGGTTTCATTTTCTATCAGCCAATCGCAATCGTGTTCATGCTTCACTTTTTCATCATCACTTTTTTAAGAGAGTAAATAAAGGATTTTGTAAAAAATTTATGATTATTTGAATTTAATGAATCTTATTATACCGTCACGACTACGTTCATTGTTTTTTATCACTTGAGTTACACGGGCAACTCGATACTGTAATACGGTATCAAAGCGCTGTTAAAGTGATGCATTAAAAAGCTAAAATCATTTGAAATCCCCCAAAGATCCGCTGGAAATTCCTCGCGGAATGACAAAACGCGTCGCGCAGATGTCGGAAACGCCGTTCGTACCATAACAGCGCGATCAATTACAATTCCATTTTCATTAAATATTTGAAAGTGCGCGCATGTTTTCGCGCGAATTAATCATGCTCTCGCCCGCGTATCGCGGAAATGAATCGGTAGCGCTAATAAAATAAACCCCCCCCCCCTCCTCTCGCCGAGCGAGAGAGAGAGAGAGAGAGCGGCTCCAGAACTGATTTCCCGATGAAGAAGTACATGATTAATGGGCCGCCCGAAAAATAAATTATCCATTTCGAGCGCGGCGCGTCCGGATATCGTCGTCGCTGATGGAAGGTAAACAAAAAACTTTCATACACTCCTCTCTCCACCTCGATTCTGATTTAATTTCGCATTTTCCGCGCGACGACGACGCGCCGCGGGTTCTCTCCCTCCCCCACCGCCATTATGCACCGCCGCGAGAGAGATACTCCTCCGAGATAAATTATGGAAGCACTCTTTTCGAACGCCTGAAAATCCGTCCGAGGTGATTTGTCGAGTGCACTTGAGGGAACGATCGCGCGCCGCGTTGTAAGAAAAAACAGCCGCGAACCCCTCGTATAACCGCGACGAGTAGGTATTCCCTCGTAATTGACGCGATGATGAGTCTCGGGCTCTCTCTCTCTCTCTCTCTCTCTCTCGCGAGCCGAAGAGGGTACTCGCTTACGGTTTTCTGCCATTCATTATCCTGGCCGCGAGACGTAATTACTCGCGTCTTATTCGAGTTTTATTAGATGGGCGCGATGGCGAGGGTCCTTCGGGTTGGGAAATCTTTGGAAAAGCGGGGTGGATTTTGATTTTTGCTCTTTGGCGAGGTGCTTTTGTTCGGCGAATTTTATAATTGATAAAAGGTTTGTTAATTAAAATATATCTCAAGGAACTTTTATTGCGAATTGCAGCTCCAGGATTTCGATTTTGAAGTTGCGGAGGAGCTGTAAACAATGCTTTTAACCAATTACAATCTGAGCTGAATCGAGGATACATAGCTTCAAACTAACAATTTATTTTTTTGGCTATGCCAGGAATGCAATTATTAATTGGAAGCTATCTTTCCTAGATTGGCTTGAATTTTGACGAATTAATTAATTTAAAATGATGAAAATAAAAATTTTACGATCTTCTCTTAATGAAAAGTGGCAATTCCCACCGAATTCGCGTCTCTAATTAACGTTTGGGAAAACTGGCGGAAAGTTTCGATGTCACTTGCTTTTCAGAATATCTAATTATTTACATTTAACTTAATACAAGAGGTTGAAACTTTTCTCAATATACAGTGAGAAGATCTGACAGAAGTTTGCGCTTCTGATATTGAGTTAATTATAAATAATTGGATTTCTGGCGAAAGAGCGAAACTAACTATTGATATTTCGTTGAATCTTTCATTCATTACATCACTAACACTGAAAATGAATACATTTTTTATTAATCTACAATTCGCTTCAATACCAGTACAAGTAAAATCGCCCCAAGATTTTGAATTAATAGTTACTGCAATTATCTAATCAAACAAGTCAAGCTTCTAATAAACGAGTCAATATTTGATTTAGCACCTGCAGCATTTATTTGTATCTCAGCGTGACTCTTTCCCGGAATCCATTTTCATCTGCAGTTTAGCCCCGAAATAAAGCCCGTATAACAAGATCAAAAGCGACTTTGGCAAATAAAAAATTCAAAGTAATCCGCGAATCTGTTACTAAACTGCACGAGAGCAACTCGGTTTAAACACCGAAACTATTCTTTTTGATCTTGAATATTTGAAATTTTAAGGACATCAGCCACATTTATCATTCCAAAACAATCCCGAATCCTGCTCGTCCAAATTCCCACTGCCATATTGACTCAATGCCAAACTTGCCAAGTGACATATTTCACAGAAGTATAATACGATTTCAAAAAAAGCGCCATATATTTCGAAACGATTTGCGAGTTCCAAGTTCCCCGGCCGCTGAAGACGAATTCCCGGTGATCCGCCAGAGAGCAGAGGTCTCGCTGCCTTATCGCGTCAAAGCCCGACTCGGACGAAAAATCATCGCGGCCAGATAAAAATCAGGACGTTCGCCGCGCAAGCGACAGGCATCCGTCTTCCTCTTCCTCCTCTCCCGCTGCGCCTCTTACCTTCCTTATTTTCAATATTTATCGCGGCGAAATGACTCGCAGTCGAAAAATATCCCATCGCGGCAACGGCGGCGGCGATAAAAATCACGGCGTTTCCCCCTGAAAACGACAGGCATTCGTCCTCTCTCCGTCCTTATTTTCAATTTCCCCCGCCCTCCTTTGCCTCCGTCTCTCTTTCGTCAGCGGCGGCTGCGGCGGCGACGGCGGCGTTTATCCGGCTGACAGCTCGAGAAAAATGCCGCGACATTACGTAGGCTTATGCTTCGGCTACACGCTCTCCCGCGAAATGAAACATCGTGTTCCTTTCATGAGCCCCGGCAGCGCGCGTGCGGCCCCCCCTTTATTTCATCGCGAGTAATGACTGTATTTAATCTTTGGAAACGGCTCCGCGCGCGGGATTTAAAAAACAAAAAAAAAAGGAAAGGAAAAAAAAAGGAAAACAGAAGCGGGGAAGAAGCGGAGCCGCGGATAATACGCCGCTGATGCCGACGCTTTGTGTACGGGAATCGGATTGAACGGCGTCGCTTGAAAAACTGACGCGCGCGCGAACCTGTCTTTGTCTCTCTCTCCCTCTGCCGGGGGGTTGTTTCGCTCTCTCGGATTCGGGGAGAAAAAGAAACGAGCTTCGCCGCCGCCGCCGCTGCTGCCTCATCGACTCTTTACCGCCGAGAGAAATCATAAAAAAAAGAGAGAGGCGAGGTAGAAGGATATATAGAGAGGAGGATAGCGGATCGGCTGCGCTTTAGGCCTTATCAAAGGGCCGAGAGGAGCCTCGGCGTGTCGGAGCTGCGCGCGAAAAAAGATACGTTATAACTCCGGCTGGTGTACGTACGTGTACTCCTTGAATAAGGTGCTTCAGACTTATGACGGTGCTTGTCAACGCCTTAGCACTGGAAATTTCCATTCGCCGGGCTTTTATGTCGGTGGGGGAGGGGGGGGGGGCTCCGATCCCCTTTTTTCCGCGGCGCGAGACCGAGAGGATATCCTGCTTTAAGACTTATTGAAACGTGAAGCTTTTATGAGCGGATTGCTTAACGATTTCTTTCGGCAAATTTGATGCTGCTGATGGAGCTGCGAGGCGAGCCCTTATCTAAAACGACGGGGCGAGAGAATTTATGCCCCCTCCGGGGGAGGAGCCTCCTTTTTCTTTTTAGCTTTATTTAGCAAAAGTCGCCTTTCGTGCGCGCGAGACCCCTCGGATTCTGAAGCTAAGCGATTAGGTGAGGTTTACAAGGTTCTCGGAATCGTTGACTTTTTACGCAGTTAGATAAGGAGAGAAGAGAAACTTGGCGAAAAGATTATGACTCTGCTTATTTCCAGCTGAAAGACAGAAAATAAATGATTGAAGAAATGTTGCTTGCATAATCATTATTGTTTATAAACAGAGAATCTTATCTTTCGCAATATATGTATATCTTAGTTTTTATTGAAAATAACACATTTTTATTATCGGAAACATTAACACAATTGTTGAGCAATTATCGTTTTGATTAATCTTGTAAACCAGATGTATCTAATATAAGCAAACTCGGATATTAGTTTTTAAGTTAATGTATAAGACCATTGTTATAACCAGCCTATGTATAGGTAACTATAACGTTTACCTCTATAGGAATTAATTAAATTAATTAATTCAAATTAATTAAATCTGAACAGTACTATGAGCGACACCGGGAGAAGAAAAGTACAGGGAAAAAAATTTTTTTAATTGAAAGCAGATGGTATACTTAATTATAAATATCTTATGAGGTTGGAAACTAACTATAATTTTCCCTTCTTAAGAGTGCTCCTCACCGCGACTGGAACGCCACCAAACATTAAAAGTTTATTTTTACAATATTTAATTATTAGAGACAATAACAGCTACAAACTTAGTTTTCCTACGTGCAGAAAGTATTCAAGAATATTTTAAAAAAGGTTTTACGAAAAAACAAAAAGAAATGAAAATGTAATTTGTAGGACAAAATTAAGAGGTGCAAAACCATAGAGATTATGAATGTCTAAATTTGTCCTACAAATTATACTCTAATTTTTTTTGTTTTCTTTACAAAACCTTTTTCATAATATTCTTGCACTTTTTGGGCACATGGGAAAACTTCGTTTTTCGAGTTTTGGAGTCAGGAAATAATTTTAAATAAATAAATAAGTTTTACAATGTTTAGGAGGAGCCACTATCAATTCTGACTTGGGC
>UCOM01004218.1:0-13405 GCA_900474385.1 Ormyrus pomaceus
TTGCCACATGATTCTGTAAAGTGAAAGAAAAAGACAAATTAGTGAATATTTTAGTGAGATTGAATATATTATTATATCATGATGAACTGTATAAAAATTAAATAATAATATCGAGCTTTATCGGCAGCTGTCGCAAGATGCGAGAGCTGTGGCCTGTCGTTTTCTCGCGTTTACGAGCTGCGTTTTGCAATCGCTACGGGTGCCGTTTCGGCTAAATGCGGAGACGTAGATGAGAGGGATATCTGCTGTGAATTTAATGCGGGATAGAAGTAGGTGTACGCGAGAAAGGATTTGGTAAGCTGGTTTTATTCGAGTGTACAAATAGATATTATATATGTGAAGGAAAAAAAATTGCAACAAGTGGCAATTACGTCCATGGTTTTTTTTTTTTTTTTTTTTTTTTTTAAATCAATAAACACGTGTGCTTCTCGGCATTCGATACAAAAAGTATCCACGATCAAAATCAATTTCTACAGCTTGCAACCAAAAACTCGCGAGCCGCTTGAAAACTAATCCCGTACAGCACATATAGACAACCAGAAGGCACGCGGTTAGCTCCCCCGGCGTCATTGAACGGCGGAACGCAATTGAAAATAGAATCGTCGAGTTATTACGATGTTTCTGGCCGCTCTTCCTCGGAGTGCACGCGTACACGCCAATGACGCAACCGAGCCTCGAATAAACATCCGGAAAAAGCTTCCTATCCTCCCTCCCCTTCGGGTCGGCCGAGGCTTTTCCTCGTTCCCCCCGATCGGATCGTTGCGAAAAGTTTCCATGGTCCTCGGCGCGAGCTCGTCCTCGCGGCGAGTCAAGTTTAAAGGGAGGCCGCAGTCGGTCTGTTGTCACTCGATAAATTGCCCGTTGTCGCGGCGGTAGCTTTTCGTTGCAAGATCGATAAGTGAAAAGAGCGACCGCTGATTCCGTTTCGTTTTTTTGTAAATTTCGAGAAAAATTTGCAGTTAGTACTTTATTGATAAGTATAAAATGTAGCCCAACGGATTGAATAAAAAAGTATTATCGTCTTCCACTTTTTATAAATACAAAACATTAATTATTATTACTAATTCGCGATTAAACTTTTCCGCACAATGCAAATCCCTCTTCGCCTCATAACTCTGGAAACCGCGCACTAAACAGCCCATACGCCGCTCCATAAAAGAAAAAAGCGCGATAAGCCGCCGACGTCGCCACGCGCTCAGAAAAATCTGCGAACCGCTCTCTCCGCGGCGTATATAATAAAGAGGACTCCCCGCGTACGGCAGAAAGCGCCGATGGACTGTGTCCGGATCGAGATTACGGCCGGTCATATAAATCATAGCTCGCCGCGGCAATGTTATCGGGGCCCTTCCAGTCGAACGCATCGCCGCGGCGGCCAGGTCGTCCGGGAAAAAGCCCCGGAGCATATGCCGGCCGCTGTCCACTCCATTTACTTTGGCTAACGTCATCATATGCGAGAGGGGATGGAGAGAGAGAGAGAGAGAGAGAGAGAGAGGGAGGAAGACGGAGCAGGTCGGTCTTTTCGGGTCGGATGAAAAGGATTGCCCGCGGAAGGATGATGCTCCTCGTAAATCTCGAGCTCGCGGCGAGCAGTTTTACAGAGGTTTATGGAGTTTCGCCGAGCTGGAAATCGTGGCGGTCCAGTTGGTGACTTGAAAATTTGAATTACTAAATTATTTTTTTTATTTTTTGGTGACTAAAAAAAAACATTCTAATGAATGATATTTATTAGTCTAAAATTTTTCTAAAAATATGCTCTAGGAGCCAAATTTAATAAACAGTGTCTGGTGATATTTATTAGAAAATAAAATTAGTTATTATTGGGTCGAGCTCATATTACTCGAGTTCAAAATTTGTTATTTATAAATATTAATCAAAGGGAATACTTCGCGTATGTTAATTTGGCTAAGAAAAACCACAGTTGAATTGAATTAATAAAAAAATCAAGTTTCGCAAAATATATTATCAAATTCTATATTTTTCACGGAATCTAATATTCTCAGTATATTAATGAACATGAGTATTCCCATCGAAGTAAATTGTGACGAACTTTTCTTCATTAGCCGACAAATTAAGACGTAGTTAGTTTTTCTATAATACATTTCCCGTCTTGATTTAACAAAAAACAATTCGATGCCCAGCAAAATCGTCCAGCAAGTACCTCCATCCCAATCTCTTTCCCCCGAAGAAAAAAAAAAACTATCAAGACAAAGAAAGTCGAAGCATCGATCCACCTTTCCTCCTCTCGACGACTCGGTTAACTCGCCTCTCTCCCTCTCTCTCTTCCATTACGTCGTGCTTCGCTCGCGTCCCTTTTGCGCGGCCCTTCGCCGCGCCGCCACTCTTTTCATCTCCGTCTCGGCGTGACCCCCGTTGTCGCGACCTCTCGTCGAGGGCGCTCCGGCAGGAAATCTAAACCGGTAACAAGATGGCCGCTTCGGAAACGGAAGTCGGAAGCGCGTCACTCAAACTGGGCGAGCTCGCGAAAAAAGGGATGCGCGTGTGTACGTCTCTCTCTCTCTCTCTCTCGCCCTGTTTGTGCTCGAGCAAGTATGTTTGCTCGGGCGGCCGAAGGGAACTCTGTATGTACTCACACCCCTGAGACTCGATTCTCGACGTGTGCCGCCGAGAGCGAAGAGTGGCTTTCGACGCGAGTCGGAGGAAAAATGATTTGCGATTGAATTTTGCCGTTAGCGCTTCGTTCGACGGTTTTTGAGAAAGTTTGAGCGTCGTCTTTTTTCTGTATTATATACTGAAATTTTTGTAGGTTTGAAAAGACGAACGACTGGAATTAAATTGAAAGGAGGATAAACTTGGAGTTTTTGAGGGTGCAGGATAATGGAGAGTGAAATAAAATATGCAATTTTTTCATGTTATTATCGTCGATTCTTATTTATTAAATACGCATTTGATATATTAGTTTACTATATAGGTATAATACACAATGTACATTATATACAAATTCTAGAATAAATACAACTACATGATCAGTGTGATTAACAGTGTAATCCTTTAAATCGCATTTGAACTTATAAAAATTCCTAATGTATCACCTAATATTGTGTATAATGTCTCGCTGAAATATTTCTGACTGATATACAAGTTCACTGTGAGATACTTCGGGCATTGGACACGATAAATGTGCCAATTGTTGTAAGAAAAAACTCGACGTCTCCCTTTGTATCTCTACGCGAATACAAGAAACTCGGAAACATTCAAGTCAAAACGTGATTCCTCCGTTCGAAACGCTCTTCCTTTTATCAACTAACTTTATTTATTTACAGATGTTTCGATTGTTTTCGTTTCTTTGGTGTCTCTAATTTTTTAAGGAAGCGTCGTTTCGACTTGCGAAACATCGTGTGATCGACAAACGTCTCTGCAATACGTTATCCAAGTATGGGTAAAAATTTCAGTGTACTGTTAACAACGTTACGATAAGTTACTTAATTTCCCGTCTAATTGAAAGTTCCTTCACTCCCACTAATTCGCTTCAAGGTTGATGAACTTTGATTTGATTAGCAGATTTCTGCGTGAAGATTTTTTTTTTACGTTAACGTCCATATTGACGATACATTGACTTTTTCAGTTTTTTTTTTAATTACATAACACTAACGATATTAACATTTTGATCAATTCGAAAAAAAGAATTTTTTAAGATACACTTTGATTGCAAATGAATTTAAAGTGATTAATACGCACTAATGAATACGCCTCTTCTAATATTGCTGCAATATTTCAACTCGCCGTAATGCCATCACGTTTCTAACGGCATATCGATAACTATACAATTTTTTCCTACGATGCTCAGAAAAATATTTCCCTCCGCAGCAGGAAATCGCCCTTTGCGTCTTCCGGTGTCACAGAAGCAACGAATCAAAGGATATTTGTTCGTAATAGAGGCATAAACTTTAAAAAATTAAATTAAACAATAATAATCCAAAAAAAGAAAGTAGAGAATGTTCGCTGCAATGAGATCAATGACATTTATTTTCCCACCTCCGCGCGTATTAAACATTATAACGTTCAATGATGAAAATGAAAAATGATTCTTATATCGCTGTATATACTTTTACTAACCCGCGAAAAATCTTTCGTCTCAATATTATTCTTTGGCTTGGCCTTAGAACTACATGAACTAAAATCGTCCAAAAGATTTTCCACCGAAGCACTGGACCAAACTCCAATCCCTCCCAATCTTATGTTACAAATGCAAAGTAGTGCCGCCGATATACGTGAATGCGGAGGTGCAACACCGACGGAAAGGAACGTCGTCGCACAAACACACTATATTCGCACTCCTCCTTCCCCCGTGAAACTGAAGGACAAACCGAAGTTGACTCGTGTTCGTCGTGTCCAAAATCGCGGGTGTATAACGTTTGAATTTTCCAGCTTTCAAAGCCGCAGTGAAGAACCCCCCGTTACGAGCAGCAGCCTAACCTCCTCTCCGTTACCACCAGAACGGTTTCTGCATGTACGAGTGCATGGGCAGCTGTCCGTTGAGTCCCGAGTACGTCGCGGCCGACGCGGAAGCGGCCGCGGCGGCGGCGGCGGCTCCGGCTGCCGCCGCGGAGCAGGGCTCGAGCAGCTTCGACTGGCAGGGCTTGCCGTCCCTGACGAGAACGGGCACGGCGACCCGCCTCGGCGAGAGGTCCAGCCTCGGTCCCTGCGCCTCGACCCTCTCGGTGGCGGCGCGCTTCGTCTTGTACCTGTGGTTCTGGAACCAGATCTTGACCTGCGTCGGCGTCAGTCGGATGATGGAGGCGAGGTGCTCGCGCTCCGGGGCGCTCAGGTAGCGCTGCTGCCGGAAGCGGCGCTCGAGCTCGTACGTCTGGGCCTTGGAGAAGAGGACGCGTCGCTTGCGCTTCTTGTGCTCGGACTCGTCCTCGGGCTGGTCCTGATCGCGCCGGCTGCGCTTTTCGCCCTTGCCGAGAGGGCCGCCCTCCGACTTGGACTTCTTCTTGCCCTCGGTGGACTCGTCGTCGTCCTCCTCCTCGTCCTCGTCGAAGTCGTTATCGAGCTCCTCCTCGGGCAGCTCGTCCTCCTCCTTCGAGCCCGGGACGCTGCTCTCGCGCTGCGACGGGTACGAGAGGTCGGATATCGCCGGACTCGTCGAGTCGGGCTGCTGCAGTGCTGTAATCGGAAGGAAAAAGTGGCTTGTTATTGATTGCAGCTGCAGGATTCATGTTATTGATTTGGTTTTTTATATAAAACGCCGTCGTTGAGATTTATCCATTTTTCGCTGGTAATACGTCGCTGATTTTACTCGAGCTTTTAAGATTTTAATCTAGGGAAGATGTGGGAAAGTAGATTAAACGACCAAAAGGCAGTAAATCATAGATACGCGCGACACCGATCCGTTAGTTTTAGTTAGACTCATCACCTAGTAATGACTCGGGCTTCGCAAAACAGCAGCGTCATGCGACGGACGACTATAGAGAAAGCCACGCGCCGAATCCAAGGGGTCAAGCGATAACCACCCTCATAAATAGCCGCCGCCGCCGCGTCGGCCTTCCCGACGTTTTCATTCGGCGCGCCGGTTAATTGAGTGGCTCCGAATCGTGCGGCTGTACGATGGAAAGACGGCAGCGCCGCGGATATACTTTTTTCATTAGCCGCGTGTCTGTTTGCTTAATGGGAATGTTGAAGAACTACTCGAGAAGTTTTCCCGGCTGACGGGTTCGGGGATCACGGAAGCTCGTTACATTCGCTCGGAATCGATGGCCCGCGCGAATCCGCGCGGGGATATAATCGCGTGAGGCTTCTTCGGGCTGTTGCGGCGGCTCGCAGCACTTTTTTCACCTTCTTACCCCGCGCGGGGCTGGGCTGTATCGATTTTTCGAGGTCGCGGCGCACGGGCGAAGTTCAAGCCTGTTTTGCTTGACTTTTTTTGCGAGGTACTTCATTGCGGAGGAACGTTGCGTCGATATTTTTTAAGTGGATCCGTTACCGCTTCGAAGTTCAAACTATACGTTCAAAGCTTTCCAACTAGAGACGATTGAGAAATAAATCTCAGCCAACCTTTTTCAGACCATAAATTTAAAAATCAAATATTCCTCCAATCATCTCTTTCCCGTTAAGAAAGTGCAGCTGCCCATTCGGACTGCTCTCAAGGGGGTCAGTGTGGGCGTCTGGACGCGTGGCGATGACGCGGCTAAACGTTCCTAAAAAATTAAAAGACGCGCGAGGCCGAGAGAGAGAGAGAGAGAGTGCAGCTGCATCGGAGCCCCGCGCCACCGGGTAGTAATTACAAGGCAGATGCCTCGCGGTCATGACAACGTAATTTAAACTCGGCGCTGCGGCGAACGCGTACAATTAGGTTTTGACGTGCGGCTTTAGATTTACACAGCTTCATTTGGTGCCGTTAAACCAGAATCGTTCTCCAAGCAGAGTACTCTGTACTTCTGACAAACTCCGATGACAAACGAGCGCCACAATTATTCATAAACACGAAGTCCCATCCTCCCATCAACCGCCGCTGCGACGGCCCCCCGAAGGAATTCCCTCGACCTCGAAAAAAAAAAAAAAAACAAAACACAAAGTTCAGGCCCCCGATCCGATCGGCGTTTTTGTGCGGCTCTCGCGGTCAATCGATCACCGCGCGGCTCCTTTCGATTGTCAGGCGTTTAGCGCGCGAACATCCCACCGAGAGACGTGTCCCCCAGCTGAACTCGGAACAAACACCCCGCGCGCCCAGTGCGAGCGGACAATGCGAAGCGAGAGGGAAGTATATCCGCCGCCGGTGCGGAGAGAAAAAAAACGAGAGAGAGAGAGAGAGAGAGAGAAAAGTGAGCTCGGACAAAGGGAGGAGACGAGGGCGAGAAAGTTCCGCGGGCTTTGGCTGTGTGTTAGCTAGACTGCCAAAGTAGTTGAGCTTATTTAGTATAAAATTGATATTAGCAACAACGCGTTTTTCATTCTCCACTCGGTGAGATTAAACATATACAAATAAGCTGCTGATATTTATTATATTTATTTCCGAAGCTATTCATAATCGCGAAAAGAAACAGATCCAATAAAGTTCTTACACCCGGACTCGCTCGGCAGTTCTCTGTCCAACAAATCCGATCCCCCGCTCGAAAATCGCTCAGGTCCTTAAATAAACGTCGCAGCAGCCAGAGCGGCAGCAGCAGCACACGCACATAACCCGCAGACCGGCGAGACAATGGAGGAGCTCCGGCGGCCCCCTCTCCCGCGCGAGAGGGTGTCGAGCAAATACAAATCCCATTTGCCGCGCGAGGGTGTATCCGTTTCACGGGAGATTGCGCGATCGCACGCGCCGCAGATTCAATTACGCAGCCGTTTAGCGAGTCGGAGATTCGAGACCTGTGGCGCGAGATTTACAGCTTCATTTCGGCGAGTGTCTGGTTATAACGCCAAATTTTTGGAAGGCGGAGGTGGTAAGGCGAGCTATCAACGCGATTTAGTTAAAAAATTGATTACAGACTCGACGAGTGAAACGAAGCTGCTGCGGCTTGTAAATGAATCAGAGCATTACTTCGGGCGAATTCACACTCCACGCGGCCGCGCAGCAAACATAGCTGCAAAAAACCAGCAGCCAGCGTCCCTCTAATCCTTACTAAGCCCAGCGCATCGCCCATCCCATCGACCGAAAACTGCTCTCTCGGGGTATCGCTCCCAAAAAGAAAGAAACAAAAAAAGAAAAGCAGAAAACAAGGGCCACCGCATTACGCGCGCGCTCGCCAAGTGTAAATCGTTACAAAATGGTTCGCACATTGGGCGTGACTCGATCTCCGCCGACCGCAGAGGTGAAAGGATCTCTCTCGCGCCCTGCTCTCTCTCTCCCTCTCTGCATCTGTCCCGACATCTGTTCCGCGCGACCAATTGCGCGCCCATTAGATCCTGCTTAAGGGGCGCGGCCCCGAGGGTGCTAAATAAATAAGGGGGGGAGATCGAGAGGGAGAGCGGGAGCGAGCATCGGGAATCATTATTTTATTGCGATCCCGCCTGATTTATGGATGGTCCCGCTGAAGATGGAGGCACTCGTAACGGATATACGTGCGTGTGTCTCTCGAGGGCCTTTGTCGGGGAGAGAAGAGCGCGGAACCGGATTTTCGAGATCGAGATCGCCGGTGAGAGAGGTGATCTTTTGTGAGCGGCTTGCTGTGCCCGGCGTTGCAACTTTCTTCATGGATCGTGAGTTTAATGAAACTGCATAATTTTGAGAATTGATGGGATCCATCAACTAACTGCGTAATACTTAAAATGTTACTTGGCAACGAAGCTCCTTAAACCTTCAGTAAACCTTCCCCGAAATCTCAACGACATCGGCTCCCGCGCGCAACGAAAAAAAGGCAAAAAAAAGTCTCTAGTACCCTTACCGTTGACCTCGTCGAGGCTCTGGGGCAGCGTCTGGGGCGGCACGCTGGCAGCGGGCTGGTGCCAGCTGAGGAGGCCGGCGGCCGTCGGCGGCGGCACTGGCAGCGTCGTCGGGGCGGTCTGCGCGGCCGTCGGCAGGCCCGGCACAGCGGCTCTGCCCAGGCCGAAGCCCGGGCCGAGGCCCGGGGCGCCCGGGTGCAGCATCGTGTGCTCGAGCAGCTGCTGGTACGTCGTCGGCACCTCGTTCACGGGTGGCAGGACCGTCGTGCCGCCTGGAGGGAAGAGAGATTTTGGGTTATATACGGAGATGCTGGGAATTGAAAATTTTGCGAGGCTGTTTGGGAGATTTGTCCGAGGTATTACTGCACTGCGAAATAAATCTTTTGAAATTAAAGAAAGCTTAATTGCGGGCAATCAGTTGAATATTTCTTTGATTGAAAGAAAATATTTTTTAATTCAAAGAAACCCCTTATTAATGGAAAGAAATTTCCTTTTTTTAAATAAAATTTTCTTTTTTTAAATAGACTTTCTTTCAATTAAAGGAGATTTTCTTTGAATCAAAGAAACATTTAACCGATTGCCCGCAATGAAGCTTTCCTTGGTTTCAAGAAATTATTTTGTTTCAATGTGTGTTCCTTGATTTGAGAGGGGAGCAACAGGGGCAATTTATATGGATTAATTTTTATATACCTGGGACATCTGGTTCTTCACTGGTTGGCTTCGGATCGTTCAGCTCGAGTATGTCGCTTATGTGAAAGCCCGACGTCCTCGAAGGGTTCTTCATACTCTCCAGTAACCTGAAACAGAAACCAAAAATTTTCCATAAGTATACACACGTCCGCATTTTGCTCCAAAATCGAAGTCGATCAACTTAAAGGCCAGCTTAAAAAAAAAAAAAAAATAAAAAGAAGGAGAAGAACGTCCCTCCCATCGTCGACATCTCACTCGGACCTCCCTTTTCATCCGGCCTCTTCCCCGTATTGCACAATCGCGCCTTGATTTCCTCCGCAGGAACCGGAAACGCTCCTCCGCCACCCCGACAAGCTCGCGCGCTCTTTTGCGGAAAAAGGAAACGCCAAGAAGGCAACGGAGAAAAGGCCCCAGCGCGCGCGGCACAAAGGAGCACGAAGGAGCGGCGAGGACCCCACGCGGGGCACCTGCTCTCTCGCCTCGGGCGGTCCCAACAACACTCGGCAGGTTGTGCGGCGCGCGACAAATTTCCCCGGCCGTAAGCTAAACGAGCCATTATCGCGGCACGTTCGGCTCTCCTTCTCCCGGAATTTACGGAGGTGCAGCCGAGAGGGGCCCCGCTTTCGGGGCCTGCTTTTTTGCGCTGCTCATCGAGCGGCTCGAGGAGGAGTCTTGAGAATATGTTAATTGCGATGGTAATCGCGCTCTTCGGAGAGGAAGGTTGATGAATTTTTCCTTTGATTAACGCTGCTCTTTCGTCCGACAAAGTCCGACAATTGGGCCGAATTTCGAGAACCCTTTCCACCGACTGGCCAGACAATTGAAATTTATTCTCCCGCCGAAGAACGAAGCCGCGCGGAACGTCACCTCGGAATAAAAAACTGCTCTCTCTCCCCCTCCCTATATCTTCGAACTTTGTCCACTCGACACAAAAACGGGCCCCGAAAAGCGGCCAGCGGCTCGCTTCGCCCGAAATCCCTTCGGGTCCTCCTATAAACCGCAAAATAAACATCGGTCTGAAAAGCCTCCCTCTCTCTCTCTCTCGCTTCGAGAAGCTCTCTCGTTCAAGGAAGGGTCAGAGATTTCGGAGGCACGAAAGCTCGAAACTGGATTATCTGGGCCGCGCGAGAAAATCTCGGCTTAAGGAGGCTCGCGCCCCGTGAGAAAGAGGACGCCCGACGGGGCTTGGCTTGTTAAGTGGCTGTAAGTAAGGTTAAGTGGGCTTATAGAAGCTACGCGGACTTTTCTGCGGTTTTTTTTTTTTTAATTGGCCGCGGGACGTTTCCCCGTACGGACGACGCGCTTATTGTTCGCTCGGGTATTTTTGTTGCAAACTGGCGCGATAGCGGCTGATTATCGGTGGGAGTTGAAAAAATTCTGGTAGTTTAGCGTCTGGCTCTGGTAGCTTCGTTGGAGGATCGTGAGATTAAAAGTTTATGCCGTTATCAGATTAGTGCTTTCCGTTTCTTGAACCGGTTGTAAAAAGTTTAATTACAATTACTATTTCGCTATCTGCTGATTTTCGAGATACAGGTTTCCTATCGTCATTCAAAACTCGAGGAATGTATAATTATTCAAAAGAAGCCTATAATCGATAAGCAAATCGACTCCTAACATCATTCTAATTTCCCCCCGAAAAGGCAAAAGCCAAGTGTCCTCACCGCAGCTTACAACACATAAAAAACCAAGTGACCGCGTGAGCGACGACAACCGGCAGATATCGGCGAATCGATCGCCGATAAGGAGATTCGTCCCGATGCGATTTCGATCTCTCTCCACGTGCGACCGTCTGCTTTTCCGCGAAGCCGCGGCATTACATAATTATTGTCCGCGTGAGAAAACCGGGAGGAAACGGGGCCTCGGCGGCGTTTTCGGGAGCTGTTATCGGAAGTATTTCGTCGGGAATTTTTTCTTTATCGCAGATAAACGCGCCGGGCTTATAGATGCTGTAAATAGGCTTTGCGCGACAGATAATGCGTTACGTCGCGCGAGCAAATGTTAATACTTTTGAACGGAGGCTCCTTTGTTGGAGCAACGCGGAGGTTTCGGAGATCGACGTGCTTTAGGAGAATTTGTCAGTTTTTTAGCATCGCCAAGTTGAGAAAGGGCTGTATTTTGCTTCTTATCAACAAAATTTAATAATAGAAAATTGTATAGAATCTTGCGCGATTGGGGACTAATCAAAATCGGCCGCGATAAATGAACTTCTCGCACTTCGCGGCGATAAAAACAAAGTATTTTCGAATCCGACGGACTTCCAGCGCCGATCGCCGCGGCTCCGCGAACGTTGGCTCCGACGCCATTGCCTTTGGACCAATCGGATTCGACTCTGCGGATAGCCTATATCTAACACTTTAGCAAACCGTTTTCCAGCCTCGCGATACTCAAAATAACGGATGAAACAAACGTTTCCCACACTGCACTCCCCACAAAAGTTAGAATTCTGGACACTCCGACGATTACCTAGTGTTGAGGGCGAGGTGGCTGTACCAGACGTGGTTCAAAAAGCTGGCTGGGTAGGGCAGGAAGGACCAGGGCAGTATCTTGTTCTTGTCCGCCATGTCGGCCCTCTCTCTCATATCTCTCACGTTCGCTTCTCTCGTTCCGCGGCGAACTCTCGTGTACGTAACGATATCACTCCCGGGGGGGTTAGTGCATGTCACCCCGCGCGCACTTCTCTCTCTCTCTCTCGCACTCGCGATTGCACCAACGACGACGACGACGACGACGGCTTGAGTGTGCGTCCTCGACGAGCACTCGACTGCTAGTGTCTGGCCACTCCGCCGGCCCTTATTCTCTCCCCGAGTCGAGGGCGGGTGTCGAGCCCCCGCGACGACGGGGCGGGATTTACCCCGACGCCTGGCTTCCGCTTTTCCCCCCCTCCCCTCCCTACCGCTTCTTTTTGGAGAGAGAGAGAGGGAGGGGGGAGAGAGCCGCGAGGGGCTGGATCTTTAGGTGGAGAGCGTCGGGGGTTATTGGCTGGAGTGCGATGTACAAGGACCTTTCTTTTCTTTTTTTTTTTTGGAGCTGCTTTTTTGAGGATTCGGGATTTGGGTTTAATTGTGGGGTTCGCGCGCTGCTTCGGGGTCGCGTTGATAAAGGTATGCTTTTTATGGGGGATAGTTTCGAGCGCGAAATGAAAGAAGGGTTGGACGGCGATTTCTGTGTTAAAGTTATACGCTTTAGAATACTTTTTTGATAAACGGTTTATCGGGACGTAAGAGGAGCATGTCGTTTATCTTTTGAACAAAATTTTTTTAAAAGCCTGTCGACGGTAGAATATTTATTACACAGCTGTTTGAGCATATATATATTTCTTTATTCGCAAGTTATACCAAACATGAATTTTCAATTTATCTCATCGTTCACGTAAAAAAGGTAATCGTCAACGATATAATTTAGACGTTTCACGAATTTATGTACTGAATTTTCTTATAATTGTTGGAGGATAAAAAAAGATTTCTGAATACGTAAAGAGCATATAGGCGAAGACTTCGAATCAATTTCAAACGCTGAAATAATCTTTAATTAATCCCAGATTAAAATTTTTATTTTGTATTACTGAACATCAAGAATATTTGATTCTGGCTTTGATTATAACGATTATGACCAAAATAATACATTAAACTTGTACAAAAGCTGCCCAGTAAGTTACAAGAAAATAATCCAAATTCCAGTTTCAATATCCAACATTCGCGTTAAAAACCAGCGAGCTCCAAATTACTTTTATCCGAAGCAAAACTACTCTTTCGTTCGAAAGAAAAGGACCCTCTTCGAGGCATTTGACCGACTCTCCTCCCCATCCATCCATCCATCCTTTCCATCGCAGCGCCCATCAACGAAAAATATCAATCTCTCTCTCTCTCTCCACGACAAGATAGCGAGCCTGCGGCCGCCGCTTGCGCGCGTCTCCTCTCCCTCGTATTATTCCCCACCCGACGGCGCGCCCTTACCTCCGCGCGCATGCGCGACGTACCCACCCCGAGAGTCGCCGCCTCCTCGGCCGCTCTCCACGTACGTCTTTACTACTAACGCGAGCCCGCTCGAGCCTATCTCGAGGCCCGCGCACTCTATATCGGACCTGCAGCTGCAGTCCGCGCGCAATTGAGTGGATATAAGCTTTTTAGGGGGAGAATGTTCGCGCGGCCCGGGTGATGGATCGAGTTTTGGGCTGGTGAATGGCGAGTTGTTGAATATGTTGCCAGTTGCGGGAGTTTCGGATTTTTGGGTTGGCGAATGTGGCTTCTTTGCAGGATTTGCGGCGGTTTTTTTGAGAGCAAAAATCTGTAGTTTATTAAAACTGCTGCACTGAGAAAAAAGTATAGTAATTTTTACTAATACTTTTTAGTAATGCGGAGACAAACTTGCATTATCCTAAAAA
>UCOM01004219.1:0-13392 GCA_900474385.1 Ormyrus pomaceus
CTTAAAATACAGTTATAACCGTTTTTTCGAACAACTCCAAAAAGTACTATCACAATGCTTCCTCTAGGAGGAAGCAATTAGTCTATTATTGGTTAACTGACAAAAAAAAATGGTGAAATTTCCCACAGGGAAACGTTTTAAAAATAGTTGTTGCATTCGTCGGTATCTTTTTGATGGTGAAATCAATTGGAGTCAATTGCTACGTAACTTTTATTATAAAGACTTAGTTATATACAGATTGCAATAAGAATTTTTATAAAATGTATGCAAATTTTGTTAAGAATAAAATAAAATTAAAAATATATAATTTAAAATATTTAATTACCTGCAGCCTTTCAGTATTCATTAAAACGGTGGTAAACTTCTCTTAGACATTTTTAGTGTAAAATATTATATTTTGAAGTCTAATTATATAAACAAACCGATAAAGGTATTGTCTAAAGTATTTTAAAAACACGCAGCTTTTGTTTAATTAATTTTTACAACGACTTCGTAACGGTAAGAGCAAACTCATAACAAAAATAAAATATTTTTTCACAAAGCATAAATTTTGACAATAATTTTTGCCACCAAACGCCACATTTACAACCCTCCCAAGCCGCGTAAACTAGAAAAACTCGTACTATTCAATACGCCCGCTTTTCCTCTCCACCGAAGAGCAAGCCGATCTCTCGCTCCAGCAACCCTAGCAGCTCCGAGCCCCCGTCTCCTACGCCACTGTCCGCTCCAGAATTGCGTGGCATTGCGTGGCCGATAGTCACGAAAAACAGAGTAGCCGCAACCCCGACGTGGGGGCGTGTGATTTACGAGGCGGCCCAGCGTCAGTCTTGTGCAATTCTGGAGCAGTCCGCAGGTAACGCCGCGCGCCTCGTAAATCCTCCGGGGGGCCGCATGCGCAATTTTGACCGAAACTGGAGCAGAGACCCTTTCTTTGTACGGGGGCTCGGATGGGGGTTGACAGAGAGTGGACACTGTTGCGTAAATGAGGAGCGGCCTTCGAACGGGATATGCGGGGGAAGGATGCGAGGTTGGAAGGTGCTGCCAAGCTGGAAAACTGGATTTTCGGTTCAACTAAGTTTCGGATTCGGGTGGCGAAATTGAGAAATAGATTTTTTTAATTTGCTGCACTTTTTAAAAGCGTACTGTTAACCGTTATTTGATTAAACGATGAACTGGTAGAAACGTTAAGCAGTTTTTCGCCAATTCTTAGCTTGTTTTGTAGTTGAAAACGACAAATTTCTATTAGTTTTTGTCATTATTAAATAATTAAATATGTTTGCTCGTGAATATTTCAGTGTAATGATACTTTATCTTTTAAAATGATTTTCCAATTGTTTTTATTTAATTTAGATATTAATTTTAGCTAAAAAGTGCTCCATTTAAAATACACCAGTCCAACTGGTTAATTTTTTAACACTGTTAACTGGTTTTTTCAGCTTACAACGAAATAAGAAGTAAACGAACAGCACAATATTATATATAATTATTTGCCACAAACATTTACACTTCGGTTAAAAATATTTTCGCGATATCCTAAATTCAAACAAGATTAACTTTTCACTCGCGTCCGATACAATTCGTAGGATTTGTATCAGCAACTGCGCGCAGCCCAACCCAATCCGTCAGATCGAGCCGAAAGTTAGTTTTAACGGACCAGCGAACTTCCCCGAAAAACTCCGCGCTTCACAACAAATATTTTCACTTTTTTTCCGGTCTCCTCCTTTTCTCCTCCGTTGCATCGCGGCTCCGACGATCATCGGCCTCTTACGTAGGGAAAACAGGTATAGAAGCGCTCGGGAGGGGGAGAAAAAAAAAGGCGGCCGATTATGTCGAGGAAACGTACGTGTATGCGCGGGCGAAGGGGAGAAAGAAAGAAACACTGGCCGAAGGGTTTTTCCATACGTATATAGAGGGAAAAAAGCAGCGCCACCCTCGTTGCGTTTTTGTGCAGCCGGGATAAAAGGGACGAAAAAAAAGAAGAAGAAGTGGAGGAGAGAGAGAGGACGAATTCCGCAAGGCGCAGGCCTGCATTGTTCGAGCCTGTATATATGACGCGGCCTTTGTCAAGGTCTCCCGGACGTTGCGACGAGCGGAGAAATTGGCGGGATATCGCGACGGAGCATCTTCGCCGGTTGCATCTGCCTTGCATAATGCGCCGATGAGTGGACGTCTCTCGGAACGAGTTGGTCATCGAGATTTTGACGCTGTTCTTCTGGGGGTTTGGAAAGAAGGGATGGTTTATATTTTTTATTGCTTCAATTCATGGTTAAATGTTTAAAAAACACGACGGTATTTCGAAAATTCGGTAAGATCTTTTTTTTTTTTTGAGCAGACGTAAAACTGTTTATAACGAATATTCAATATAGATATGCGTTTTATTAGCCCGACTTGGACATCATATATTTCTGTTCTACCGTTTCTCTTTCTTTGACCTTAGAGCAATTTTGCGTGGTTAACTGAATAGATCAGTTCATCCTTTTCCCTAAGTCGTATTTCACCGAAAGGGATACCTATACCGTTATGCTGTAAACACCGTAAACCTAACTGTTGGTAGAATTTCCTTTGACTCTCCGACTTTCCATCATAAAATATATTTCAATTTAGTGTTCAAGGGAGTAATTTTTAGTATAAATAAAATGCAACTTGTTTAAGTACACTGTCTAGCTTTAGTATTGCAGAAAGTGAACTAACACATGGCCAAACACTTCTCTCGCCTCTCGCCCTTAAATTCGAACGATAATAAATACACAAACTTTCCAAAAGAGAGAAAAATATTGTATTTAACACCAGAAATCGGTAAAAAAAAAGAGAGCCCGTCGAAAAAAGCGCGTTTCCTCAAATTTCACATCTCACTCAAACTCTTTGACACTCGGCGACCGTCCCGAAGAAAAAAAAAGCCGTCGCAAAAAAAAAACTCCCGCACTCAGCGGCATTCTATATTTATAACGGAGTACTTTCCAAATCCCCGGCAAAGCAAAAGCTCTCGCGCAGGCATTCCGGATGCGGGAAACCCGAGTCGGGCCTAATTTCCCTGGGCGACGCGCTTTCCTCCTTTGTGCCAGCACGGGCCGACTCTCTTTCGCGCAACGTGACGAGAGAGAGAGAGGAAGGACGACACAATGCACGACGACACATGCGGAAGCGATAAACGCGCGGCCGGGGGGGCGAGAGCGCGCCTTGACCATGTGTGCTTTTTTACTTGTTGAGCGAGCGGCGTCACGCTCGTTTAGTGACGGGCTTTTGTTTCTTTGGTGCATGGAAGCCCGCGCGGTTGACGGCGAGCTTAGGAGACGGTTTTTAAGGGTCAAAGCGAGGTTTTCTTTTTCGGGAGTTTTTAGGACTTTAATTGCGCGCACTTTTGGAGAAATTTTATTGCAATGATTTGGTAATTTTTTGTGATTGCATTAAGTTTGCAAGCAGAGCTTTGCAATATATTATAAATAAATTAGAATTGGAGAAAATGGTTAAAAAGTGAAAACGATTGTCGCGGGTTTCAAAACGGCACTTTTCGTAATAACCGCGAGCAACAGAACATTATTTAAATCAACGGTAAACAAAAATTACTATTGTCGCAAGATTCGTATATAAAATCAGCTGTATTAAATACCTTTCTCTTCACACCTAATTCAATCGTCAATCTACAGGAAAAACGTCAGAATTCCTCTCAAATTCAAGCTCTTCCAAGTACCGCCGGCCCCAAGGCAGGCCCCCGGCATCTCCCTAATCGTCAAAAATACCAAAGCAGCCAGCGGCGGCAATAACAGCGAGAGGCCCGCAGCCGGTGGAACGAAAGCGAAAAAATATATATAATCTCCTACGCAACGTGTGTCCCTAAATCAGTGCGCTCATGATGGCCGGGGCCATTGTGCGCGCGGCTGCGCCTGGAAAAGAAGGAAGCGCGCGCCGTCGGAGGAAAGGAAAAACCACCGCCTGTACCTGATTCACTCTCCTTTCCGCTCTCTCCCCCCGAAGCGCCGCCGCCGCCGCCGCCGCCGCCGCGTAGCGGGGCCCGTCTTCCGATTTCAAGGAAATCACCCCGTTATAGCGTTTTTCCTCTTTTACGGTTCCTCGCTTCTCCTTGGCCGAGTTCTGTGTGTGTTTTTTTCTCTCCTTTTCGGGGAGCAAGGGGATATGAGAAAGGAAGGAATGCGCGCGCGGGCCCAGTTTTAAAATGCCGCGTTTACGGAAATCGATCCTCGACTAGATTATGGGGTAAAAAGGGCGGTTCCGTTTCTTTTTTTTTTTTTTAGCGATGCACCGGAGGCTCTTTGGCGGCGGCGGAGGAGTGGATGCGGTTTTGCAGTTGGGCCGACGGGCTCGGTGGGGGTGGAAGAGTTTTTTTGTAAACTTTTTTTACATGAGATGCCGCGAGAAAATTGAATCTTTTGTGTTTGTGTTTTGCATCGACTGAAAAGTTTTTATACTTATAATGTCTGACTAACAAGAGAGATAATACAGTTTTGATCAACAAATAAATATTCAGAATTTTTAAATAATACTTTGATTGAAAACAAATAAATTTCTATGATCTTCTCGAATATCAATAAGTAATTATTAATTTTTTGAATCATTATTTATAGTATCCATCAAAATGATTAACTTTATTAATTATACGATTATTGGAAAATATTTTTCAATAATAATTGAAAAAAAATGTATTCTTCATTATTTTTCTTTTTTTTCTAATTTTATTATTTTAATGCAATCATAAAGTCCCCTTCTCAATGTAAACGTAATTTCATCCCAGAGAGCAATTTTATTTCAAATCGACAAAAAAAAAAAAAAATGATATAATAGTACGCGTGTACACATTCGTCGGGCAAATAAAGATCAGTCAAGTTCCCAATCACATATCCTAACAATCCATTGCACTCCGTCCACAAATCGATCTTTCGCCTCCCATCGCCGCCCCAAGTCGGCAAAAAACAAGGGTTACAAGAGGCTCCATCGGCGGAAAAAAGGCTAGAAACCAGGATTTATCGCGCCTCTTTCCTCGTAAAAAAATCCAAGGCACTCTCCTAGAGCTTCCCCGAATTTGCAGCCCATCTCGACTCCTAAGATATATACTCTAGGAGTCCGATCAAAGCCGTGGAGCGCGCGCGAACGAGAAAGGAGACATAAAGGAAAAGAAGCTCGAGGCTCCGAGCTCGTAAAAGTGTTGCGCGGCCCGTCAAGCCGAGTGTTATAATCGGAGATTAATCGCCGAAGCGGCCGACGCGCACGGATTCCGAGCACACAAAGCGGGAAATCGTATATTTACACGTTAGCGAGAGAGAGTGAAAAGGAGCGGCGCGCAGGTATGGGGTGGCGACGGCTTTTCATTGTCGAGCGCGACAATTACTCACAGATTAGAGCGAGAATTTGCGAGCGCGATAATGTCCACACCCACGAGGACGATTCTTGGCGCCTTTCAGTTCTTTTTCTCCGAGCTCCTTCGGCAGTTTTTCTTTTTCTAGTTTTTTCGTTACGGCGCTTTGCGATCTTCCTGCACTTGATCTTTGGGCTTACGAGGTCACCGTATAACTTGAGGATTGGGAGATTTTCCGGGGGTTTTTTTTGTTTAGTTTCGATCGGTGAAGGTTGAGGGACCGATTGGAAGAGAGAATTTTTTAATTAGCGAAAGGTGGATTTTTTGTAAATAATCGTTTTTGTTAAAGCCTTTGTAAGAGGACTGAGTCGACTGCGCGAGTTTTACAAATTTTTATAACTTATTATTATTGCAGATGGTCGCAATGGCAGCAATAAAGTAATTTTATTGTAATCTTTGACTTATAAAAATTAATATATACTAAATTTTATTTAGGCGTCCTTCCCAACCAACAGGTAAATAAAAAAGCTGTTTAATTAAAACTTTATTTAGCCAATCACATCACTGGTGAGCCAATCCTGCCTCTTAAACAAAAATCTGAAAGAGTCAATTCCCCATCTATTCGCACGTCCTCACCGGAATCCTGGTGCCGACGATCATCGTCACCTCCTTTCGTCTTCCTCCCCCCCCCTCCCCCCCGCCGGGCCCCCGGTAGCCACGGGCCCATTAAAAAGGATGTGCTCTCTCTCTCTCTCGCCGGCTGTTACGTAAAAGGCTGTTCTTTCCTGGAAGGAACGCACATAAAACGCGTCCCCGATACATCGACGCGTTTCCTCGCGTCTCTGTGCGGGTGACACAAAGTCCCCCGCATCAATGAGCGGAGCTCCTCTCCCCGCTCTCTCTCTCTCTCTCTCTCTCTTCGCTCCGGTTTCTCGCTCCTTACCTGACTCGATGCGCGATTCCACCCCTTGTGTTTTTCCTCGCCCGGGGGAGGGATGGATTTTCCTTCGCGCGCCGCGGCTTCTCGGTCTCTTTGTCGCGCGGAGCAGAGAGAGAGAGAGAGAGAGAGACTTTGGCACTTGGGAGGGCTATTCTTCGAGGATCTCGAGGGTGTACGGACGTAAATATCGATTCGGGGGGAGAGCTCGATCGCGAGACGGATCTTTTATTCGACGGCTGCGCCGGGGCCTTTCTTGCCGCGGCGCGAATAAGACCGAGTGCGGGGATCCGGTGACAAATATTTTCGGTGCATTTGGCTGCTTGGGGGTATAAGCGAGCGACGACCTCTTTTTCGAGAGGGGTTTTAGAGTTGAGAGCTAGAGCTGAATTACCTTTGTGGCTACGAGTTTTTAAGTGCAAGTACACTTATGGTATGAGATAGCAATTCTCGTTACGATTTTGCAAGCCGACAAGCTGGGTAAAAAAATTTCAACGATCAAAAGTTAATAAGAATAAATGATAAAGGGCACTGTATTTGAAATGCTCTAAGCTCCAATTTTTGTGGCGCCTCCGACAATTTTGGAAATCTTATTTATTAATCAGAAATCGTTTGCTGACTCTGAAACAAGATGAGCAAAGTTTTACCTCCACCCACAGCATGAGTACGGCTGCAAATTGACAATGTCACAGCAATATTTGTAATATTGCAGCAATCTTGCTCTGATAGTCATTGCCGTGGAGGGCAGAATATTTTAGAAACGCTTTCACATTTTATTTTTAACATACAACCATAAGTCCCCTTTTATTTTTTATTAGTATAATGAGATAGTATAAAGCTATTTTTTGAAACTTGTTTTAACCATGATCTAAAAGATAAAAAGTATATTATTATTACATATTTTACAAATATAAATAAGAATAAACAAAAAATTATCACTTACAAACGTCTTTGCAAGCCGCTTCGCATTCGTTCATACTTTTAAATCCAAAATTGCTGGGCAAACTTGGCGCGGTAAATGGAACGCACTGATTAGAATTCTCTACGTACTTGTAGAACGTTGCGTATTTATCTTTTGAGCTAGTTTCGAAAGCAGCACCATTTTGACAACGGGAAGGCAGTGGGTGGCCAGGCGCTGAGAAAAATGATATAGCAAAAGTTTTATTCTATTCACAATCATCGTTAATATAATATTTATATTTTTTACCATAGACCCGTGCTACGCGGACGATTGAATTTAAAATAGAATAAAAAATAATTTAAAAGATACATAAATAGATAAATAAAATTATTACTTACGGGCATTCTTGCAAGTCGATTCGCATTCTTTCAAGCTTGTAAATCCGTAAGATTTGGGCAAATTTGGCGCAGTAAACGTGGCGCACTTTTTAGAATTCCCCGCGTACTTATAGAATGTTAATTCTTTTGCGGTCTTTGGACTCAATTGATAACCGCCACCATATTGACAACGGGCAGCCAGTGGGTGGCGATGCTTGCCAGTGTTTGCAGAGTTTGATGAACCTGGACTGTTACCGAATAATGCTGAAAATATTTGGTTAAATATTTACAATTATTTATTTAATTATATTTTATGTCTAAAATTAATTTCTGGTAAATTTTTATAATTATAGAGTAAGTGCCATGATAAAAATTAGAAAATTACCTTTGGCTGCAGTTTCATTTAAAATTATAGCAATTGCTACAATAAATGTTAACAATAGACGCGTCATACTGAAAAAGCTTGTGGAAGTTCTGTTAAAGTTAAAATATTTCAATAACTTATTGTGTTTCATTAATCATTTTATACCACTGAATTTGGTATTATCGTGACTTTTTTTACGAACGTACCAAGTTTTATAATAAAATAATCTTTTTGTGATCATTTATTACTTATACAACCTTGATATTTTTTTCATTGCACGATAAAATGTAACCTTCATCGTTTTATAGTAAAAAATTTAATTTTATTATTTTGAATTTAAAATAGAATAAATATTTAAAATGTAAGCACTATTATTTACCTAGAAAATCAAATCGAACGAGTAATCACCCCTGCGAACAGTACCTCGAACCGGGATTATCGGTAATTAATACCGCATTCCGCAACGATCGAGGCACCAAGTATATACCCGTACCTATAGAAAATTCCTTTTAAAAGCCCGTCCCGACAAAAGCCTCCCGAAATCAGCTGTAACGCACATTTCCCTTAAGGTCCCCGACCCTCGGAACTTGTCGAATCCTCGAGACGATCGGCCGATCGTCTCGAGGACATTGTACTCGCGAGCTGCAGCTGCCACGCGCCGCCGACCATCGGAACTCCCTCCCTCCCTCCCTCCGCCATCTCTCGAATTTTCACGCGTCACGGAGCCGTCGAGATTGCCGCCTTCTTATATAAGCGAGAGGCGAGCTTGACGTTCGCGTCGACCGGGCCTTTGGTCAAGAATTTCGATGGAGATTTGAGGAAACGCGAAATTTATGCTGTTCGTGATACGGTCCTGTCTGATTTTTGATAAAAGCTGCTTGGCAAGGTATATACATAGAGCTTTTGGAGAAAAACGCTTCGAAATTCCGATAAAATTATCGCCAAGAAGAAAACCGTACACGAGCGCCCCCGAACTAAGAAACGAAAATAGCGTAAAAGTATTTAAGTCGCGGGTGCAAGGAGGAAGGGAACCGCAGATTCGAGGGGCCCAATAAAAGCGAGAGCCGGAAAAGCGGCTTCAAAAAAAAAAAAGCATATAGAAAGCCGAAGGAAAAGACGCGCGCGCGGCCCGCCAGTGACAGCCGGAATAAATAAAGGCCTCCTCGCGGCCATTGTCGCGGCCTCTCGATCTCCCCCGGACGCATTGTGGCCTGGGCTCCTCGAGGATCGGCCCACATTTTGTTGATTTCACGCGCGCCGGAAAATTCGTTTCCGGCGCGAGGCACGACGCAACGTCGCGTCGCGCCTCGCCGTCGCCGATGATTGATGCGTGCGCCTCTCGGGGAGCTCGGGGGAAAGGTGATATACCCGCGGCTCGGAGTGGCGACGGGTTCTTCACGTTGAGGGGTTGAATTAATTGTTTCGAGATTTGGCTGTATATGCTTTCGTGCGGGGGAGTAGATCGTTTTTTGGGGTTTGTTTTGAGGAGAAGTTGGTTCGAGTAGGAAGTGGTTGGGCTTGTAGAGGTTTTTAATCACGACGGTTTTATCGTGGAAAGATTTGTTGATAAACGCGGATTATTTTCTTTTTGGAAAAATTGAAGATTTTGACTTGAATTTTCACAAGTGTGGAATAAATGTGTAAAAATAATAATAAATACAATCAATATCGGCCCCGTTTTAAACATAAATTAATTTATCGATTACCCAAAACGTTCTTTCCAGCATCTTCACAAAAACCCCTCGAATCTCCAATCTTCGTACGGACCTTCGTTAACTCAAAAATCAAAAACACGTCCGGTCTCGACACGGCGCAAAAGCCGAAAAAAGCATGCGTCGGCGCTCGGCGGCCGAGATCCCCAAGAACAACAGGCTCGAGAAGGCGAAAAACGTCGGCCTAAACGCCGAGGGCGGAGCAGCGACGGCAGGGCACGATTGAGAAAGGGGTATATATGTATACGCCACCGGCGAGAAGGCACTAAGCCAAGCTCCCGGGAGGGAGACACGCCGCGCTCAAGGGTTAAAGCCGCAATTAAGAATTTCGTGCATTCCGTAGGCGCTCGGCGATCTGCATCTTGACTTTAAGCCCTCCTCGGGCGAGACGGGCGGGCAGGTACGGGAGAGCGCCCGGCGCCAGTTTTTATCGCAACCCTTCGATCTGCGTGGGCGATCGACAGGTGGACTTTCGGGGGACTGGCCCGAACGGTAGCCGAGCCAAGTCAGTTTCGTGAATCGGCGGAAACAGCGGAGAGGCCTCGGGTTTTGTTTAAGGGATTACGGGAGTTTTTTTTCGGCGTGGTGAGTGGTTGAATGTGGAGGAGTTCCTGCGCGGATCTGTAAAATGTGCTTCTATTTTCTGGGTTTTCCGCAGTTATCGCGGAAATTGTTTATAATACTTTTTATGAAGAGTAAACTTAGGAATAAACTAATATAAAAGTATGTTTTGTAGCTATAGAATAATAATTATTTAAGACAAAACTATCAAAAAATAAGATTTAAACAATAATTTTTAAAATTATGTTTTTTACTATTTTGCAATCAACGTATAATTTCTTCAAAGATTGATATGTTTTTTACAATGAATTTACATGTAAATTGTCTTTTGAAACTAATATTTTTTATTTGAAATATACAGAAAAATGTTAAAACATTATTTTTGTTTTGCAGTTTTTATTTACATTTCAACTTATTAATACAACTCTTATATTTACACTTATATAAAATAATATAAAATATCGTAATTATTAAAAAAAAAAATCTTACAAAATATCGTAATTAATTTTAAAAAATATAGTTACAGTGTAAAACGTATTAGAAACAACCGTAAAAAATACTAAATTAAGGTTTTGTCAAAATTTATAAAAAAGTTTTCATAATTAAAAACCAAACTTCCAAATCATAAACAGAATCAAGCTTAGTCCATAAATCGCTGCGTCTGTTTTAGAAGCTGAGTTGCACAAATCAGTATCACAGGATTTACAAGCATCTACAATTTCAAATTCTTTCGGTTTCGTGTTATTAAACATCTCGCAAGCCCTTTCGCTGTAAATACCACATCCTCGCACGATGTATACCTTATTTTCGTCTGTTTTGGATTCTAAAATTAAAATGGTTGTAAAATTAAAATTTAATTCAATGCTTTTATTTATTGTGTCAATTATTTAAAACTGTACTTACTGGCTACATATTTTTGGCAAGTTACATTCATTTTGACGTCCGGTATATCGCGAGATAGTTCCGAAGGACCTATAAATTCGTGTTTTCGTTTAATAATTTATTTTAATTTCTGTAGGATATAGTTAGCTTTTGGAAACTATTTATATTTGAAATTTGAATTCATTTTTTACATTAGCAATCAACGAAAACGCATAAATTTGGTGAAATAGTTTAAATCATATTATATGAGATATAAATAATAAAATTCTGAATGTCACAGGAAATAGATCGTTGCAAATATATAAATACAATATTTATAGCATATTTAAAATAATATGATTACAAAAGATATGTTCATTAAATAACTATAAAAAATTACTTAATAAATTAATTTTAAACATTCTGTAACCGACACTAAATTTATATGAAATACCTATGTCTGATGAAATGCCATCATGGCAAATTCGGAGATATTTATCCTGCCTTGGATTCAAATAACAATCCTCATCCTTCGGACCACATTCGTAACATTTTAGTGTAAAACCTAAAATTATTAAAAACTTCTCGTAATAAACAAGTTTACAATACTTCCTACAAAATTTTGAAAGTTTAAATGGCAAGAAAAATACCTCTATGTATTGAAAACAAAAGAATAAGCACAAAAAATATACTTGAATACTTCATTTTAAATAGAACAGACAGACTCGACACGCAGACTCGACAGCACAATAACGAATGAAAATTATTCAAACAAGGCTCTGAAAATAAATACCGCAAAAATAAACAGTACGTAACTATGACTTTGTAGTAGTAGCAGTTCGATTATTGTTTATTATTTACATTTCGAAAGATGTATTAATTTATTAAATTCAAATATCTACTATCAAAGCTAAAAAGTGCATTGTTCATATTCCATTATAAATTGCAGTTCTCGTTATAATTTGGCAAGTTAATAAGTTGCGGAGGTTACGAAATTTAAAAAGAATAAATTATTAAGAGTACTTTACTGAAATGCCCCAAATTTAAAGTCTGTGATTCCGTCTCCAACAATTTTGAAAATCTTATTTATTAATCCGACATCATTTACTGACTCTGAAATAAAATAAATAAAATTTTCCGTCTCGAAAGACAGAATATTTTACAAAATCTTTCACGTAGAAAATATAAAGAATGAAAAAATGAGGGTTATTATAATTAAAAAAAATAATTTTGCAAAGTTTTTCTGCGTTACTTTTTATTCAATATACAATCATGACTCCTTTTTTTATTTTTTTATATTAGTATAATGAGATAGTTTAAATTTCTTTCCTGAAACGAATGTTGTTTTAGCCGTGATCTAAAAAGATTGAAAAATATAATATTACATGTTTTGCAAACATAAATAGATTTAAAAAATAATTAATTACAAATATCTTTGCAAGCCAATTCGCATTCGTTAAAGCTTCTAAATCCATAATAGTTGGGTAAACTTGGTGCAGTAAATGGAACACACTGATTAGTATTCTCTACGTACTTATAGAAAGTTTCATATTTTGTGTCCTTGTCTTTTGAACCCCAGTTATAACCACCACCATATTGACAACGGAAAGACAGTGGGTGGCGATGTCTGCCAGTATTTGAACTTGATGAACCTGGACTGTTACTGAATAATGCTGAGAATATTTGGTTAAAAATTTATAATATTTATTTAATTGCTTACGTCTACAAGTAATTTCTGGTAAATTGTTCTAATTAAAGAGTAAGTGCTATGATCAAAATTAGAAAATTACCTTTGGCTGCAGTTTCGTTTAAAACTATAGCAATTATTACAATAAATGTTATCAATAGGCGCATCGTACTGGATAGGCTTGGAAGTTCTCTTAAAGTTAAAGTATTTAAATAACTTAATTGTGTTTCATTACTCATTTTATACCACTCAATTTTGCATTATCGTGATCTTTTTTTACGAGCGTAACACGTTTTATAATAAAATAATATTTTCGTGATCATTTATTACTTACACAACTTTGATATTTATGTCATTGTATGATAAAAGGTAATCTTTTTATAATAAACTATTATAAAACGTTTGTAAGATATAGTCTTAAATTTAAAATAGAATAAATAATTTAAAAGTTAATCATTGTCCTAATTTATATTCAAAAATACGCGGATAAAAATTTCCCAGTAAAAATATTATTTTAAATCTAACGGTAATCTAAAAGTTCTATGAGTAGTTATTCCTGAGAGCGGAGATAAAAAAGCAGCTCTGATTATCGATTGTACTTTATTCATAAAAATGATAAACAAAAGCATCGTTATAATAAACCCTTAACTTGTGAGTGTAGTGCAATAATTGTTTCAAAATATG
>UCOM01004220.1:0-13382 GCA_900474385.1 Ormyrus pomaceus
GGAGATGGTCGGAGGCAAACCCCCCCGCCCCCCCTCCCCCACCCCAACCCCCTTCCGTTTACCCAAGGCCCCGATAAGAGTTAGTGCGCCACTTGTTGACCCACTTCGCGCTGATCGTAACTTATCGAGGTCCGGCGCGGAGGGGGATATATTTACCCGCCGTGTGCCTCTCGCTAAACGCTCGGGGTAATATTTGGGGATTTTGTTGGGATTGCTAGTTTACAACCGTCGCTTGCGCGGGGGGGGGGGGGGGGGGGGACTATCTGTGTGCGGCCGCGACCGTATCGGAGAATTCGGTCGCGGTCAGGCCGAGCCTCGTATCTGCGCAATTAATCGCTAAGACGTGGGTTATTTCGTCAACAATCGTTAACGATTTCTGGGCTTTGTGAGAGATTGGGTAGTAAGTTTAGGTAAGTGTATATATGTTGAATGTCGTGAGTATAAAAGTTTATCAGATGATCAGTACCGACGCGCTGAAAAATTTTGAACTTTCTGTATTATAAGTATAAGAAAGTTGAATTATGTAAAAATGAACAATGATATTAGTTGCTCTTCGCGCAAATAAATAATTTTTCAGAGACCCTTTTCATTTCACACCGGAGCTCGCGCTAATCCGCATTAAGGAATCGACTTTGCCCCGCAGCAATAACCATCGGAAGCAAATCAAGCATAATCGTTACAGAAAACGTTCGGCTATGTAAATCGCCGAGAGAAGCAGCCGGAGAGCAGGTTATTTCGCCGAGCGGCGGGCACTTTATCGCGAGCAGCTTCGCGCGGACAGCCGGCGCTGGAATTTATCTTCGGCCAGTAGTCCGGAGACCGGACCACCAGCAGCGGCAGCGGCAGCGGCAGCGGTAAGTACGTCCACGGGATTAAGTCCGGCGTAACCCTTCCGCCAACTTCCCTCTCTTTTCGCCCGGGACTGTGTTAACAGCGAAGATTTTCCTTTGCGGGCGAGTCGAGGGCGATCGATTAGCCAGTAGATTTAGCAGCCCGCCGCGGAGCCCTCGGATATAGAGTCCTTGCGGCGTATTTACACTGGCCGGTCGGGGCTTAGCTGCCGCGCTGCCTCCCCCCCCGCCCGGAACTTGGAACCGCCGCAAAGCTTCGCGGAGGTTCGCTTCTTTTGCTCCGTTCTCTTTTACAGTTGGGGCTTCCGACTAATTTTTCAGTTTCGGATTAGTTGGGAAGTTGCCGCTGCTGCCGCTGCTGCTTTGGCTGGAAGTCGAGGCGGGAGAGCGGGGATTTTTAATGCGCACGGGATGCGGTTGCTTTGTGGTACGTTGGCCCCTGTACACGTGTGTGTATGACCGAAACGCTGTGTGCTCTCTTGGCTGCCGCCAGACCCGCTGCTGCTGCTCGTACGAAAACTCTTGCAAAGCTGCAAGATAAATGCGAAAAACTCGAACACAATGCCCGGTGAAGGGATTTCATTAAAATTGCTAACCGTTATTGCGGCTGCTCTCGGTTTTTCATTTGTTTAAAGTAATGTTTTTAAAGGATTTAGCTTTGTACGTAGGATTTTAAAGAGTGCTGATTAATGCAAAGGAATAAGGAAAAATGAACTTATAAACGTCAACAAAAATAAATCGATTTTGCACCTTATTAAGACAAAAGAACGGCTACTTTGGTGATTGGGTAAGTATCGCCTATAATTATTTTACGTCTTACGTCAAACCCAACTTTGAATCTCTTGGTTATTTTTTGCGAGCCGAGCGCATGCCGTCGCGCTTGCAGATAAAAAATGCTCTTTCAACAGGTGAAAAAACAATCTAGCCTCAAATGCACACCTGCATCCACCAGCGCGGCTGATTGCGTTTTCAAATTTTGAAACAACACACTGGTCTAAACGCCGCGAAATCTTAATTTAAATTCAAATTACTTCGCCGCGGCAATCCGGGCGACTAAGCACCTACAATTTCTTCATTAATGACAAGGCCATGAATCCCAACAACAGCGCCGCGGCAGCGGCCCCGGCATCTCGGCTAACTTCAAACTTCGCGAATTCCCATAACCGGGGGGCGGGCGAGAGCTTCTTCAATTATGGCCGAAGCCGAAAATTCCCGAGCCCTCCTCCGCCGCCGCCGCCGCCGCGTAAACCTTCCGCCAAGATTCCCGCGGCGCTTGATGCAGAGCTCCTAAGCGCTCGCGCAATTAAAAGCGCCGCCGGCCCGCGCGGGGGTAATGGAATTGCGCCCGGGTGTATTATTTAAATTGCCGCGGTATCGCGCCCGTTCATTATCCCTCGCGCGCGCCGCTGCAGCTGGATTAACCAGTCATAACCTCCGACATAATGTATCGCGCGGCATCGCCGATTCCGGGATCCCCCCCGACCCCCGCCGCTGCTGGAATGCATTCGTCTCTCCCTGCTTTAGCGAGTTCGCGTGATACACCCTTGGATTCGGGGAACGCCACCGGTGGCCTACCGCGAGCTAAAGGCGCTCGGGAATTTTCGCGGAGGAGCGCCCGAATTTATACGCGCTTTTCGAGTGCACTTAATCGAATTTATATACCCGGGCTGCTGCTTGGAAACGTCGGTTCCTGGCGCTTTTTCGAAAGCCAGCTTTTTTACGGTGATTTATTCAGTTTTTCGAAATTTCGTTCGGCTCCCGGGGTTCCAGCGAGTGTTTACGGATAATTTATGTTGCGTTTCGTTGACGCTGTAGTATTTATCGCTGGGCATTTTTCGATTTTTCCTATAATTTACGTGTGTATGAATTTTTTTTTAATGTTCTCACAGCTATTTTTGTACGCGTCCTTAATTCGCGTAACTTACTTGAAAAATGTCGAAAAGGAAATTCCTGATGAGGCGTAGTAATTTTTTTACGCCAAGAACTTCGTTCTTTTAATTTGACTCTTGTTTGCAGTTTTTTCGCGAGTTGGTCGAGTCTGGCAAAATGCATATTTTGCCTTTTAGTATTTTGGACTTTTTAAACATTTAGAATTTCCTCGTCTGCATCGTCGAGAACTGCTAAAAATTTCTAAAGTTAACTTTAGAGTAACGTATGCAAATGCAATTAAAAAATGTAAGGCAAATGGACAAGGACTTTTACTAACTTACGTATTTTTTAAACTAAAATTTTAAACCGTGAAAAGTTGTTGCTCTTAAAAGTATTATGTTTAGGATACGGCAAGCGATAATTAATTTTCATTGTAAACTTTTTACTTTTACTTTACAACGCGTCGCTGGATTATGGAATATTATTATAACAATCTATAATATAAACTAGGATAGTAATAATTATTATAACAATATTAATTTGTGTCGTGCATAAAACGCAAATGCTTCCATTAAGTTGGAATGTAAATGTGAAACTCAAATAACGACTACACATCCGACTTCCTGAATAATCACAATAGAATGTAATTTATCGCACTCTTTTGTCCTCGAAAATCCGAAAGTAGAAAGACGCAGAACCAAAATTTGGCACAAAATCTAATCCAACCTCGCGTAGACTGGAATTACAATAGCGTTCAAGCTAATTGCTCATTACTCTCCGCGGTTACGATCTTCACTTAGAGCGCGGAAATACGATCCTTTAAGCCCGAAAAACAAAATTACTTTAAATCACAAAGATTTTGCAGCCATTGCAGTAAAATCGATCGACTCTGGTTTTTAGGTGTCTTCGGTACGATTTGTAGATTACGGCTTCCACTTTGGCTCTTTGAAAAAAGTGAAGTAAACAATGCTATATTTTCAAATGAAATTTAATTAACGAAATTGTCAATATTAATTCTCGTAATACGTATTCAAATATATTGACTAAAAAGGAATCTTGGACCTAATCCAATTCATCGACTTCCTCTATTATTTCAAAGAGCTAAACTTTTAATTAAAATCCCCTCGATTTTATAGGGCAGCGTAACACGCAGCCGCCCTAAGCACCGTTAACCCTCGCACGTATTCAAGCATCGCCGGTTTCCACTTTCACGTGGAAAAATGCAGGCGCGAAGCCCATTAAAGTCCTTATACGTCGTTGGCGCAGTGTTTCGCATCCTATAGTTCTCGATACAAAGGGCAAAAAGCGAGAGAGCAGAAGAGGAATCGACCTGGAAAGTAATGCGCTCTTCCCTCCCCTCCCCCCCCCCATCCTCCTCCTTCCGCCCTCCCGACTGGCACGGTGCACACACCACAACAAGCGTCGGTGCTTAATTAAATTCGCTGTGGTGCTTTGACGCCCGACGAAACTATCGGCTTCGAATTTCCAACGGCTTATCTGGTATCGCGCGGCGCCGCGACGTTCGTCGCGAGTAAGAGAGTTGGAATAGGGGAACGTATATGTATATATATATATATAGGCGGGCACTAACCTGTGCGCCGACAAGTCCGGCTCGCAACCTCGGAATGTCCGTGTGACTCCAGTCGGACTTGGCCCAGGGATCGACCCGACCCAAGTCGCTGCTCAGGTTCACCTCTCCCAGTTGATTGTGTACGAACTTCCTGACGTTCCAGGGCAAATCGTTGTGCCTGGGAAAGCAATTTGAGTGATTAACAAAAAACGAAGCTCTTCGGCTTTCTAATTGAAGTGCGCTGCTGCTTTTGCCTCGAAGCTCGATGCTCGTTGTCAGGCTGTTTGTGTGTTTTTCGAACAGAGAAATATAACCCGATACTCGTAAAAAGGCAAATTTCACTTTGTTGTCATTACTGATTACGCGAACAATCGAACATTCAGCCGTAATACCGACAGTAAATACTGGCATATTGGAAGCACGAAATATGGAAACCCTAATCTCATTACAGCAGCCTCAAAAGCAAGCAGCTCCGAAGCAAAGCTCGGCAAGTTCCGCCAATCGACTAAGAACTATCGAGCATCTTCTCGCAGGGTATACGGGAGCACGGTAGGTCGGATGGAGAGTCTTAATCCCTCGTCAAAGGATGGAACTCACCCGTCGATCAGAGGCACTTCAGTGAGAATCCGCCTGATGACATCCAGCCTTTGCTGGTGCGTGGCGGGGGCGGTCTGGAGCAGGAGCGGCAGGCAGAGGCCGCCGAGGAGGAGGGCCGCGACCACCAGGAGGATCGGGGCGAGCACCCGGCACTTGCGCCGAGGACCATCGTCCCGGCCGCGATCCTTGCCCGGGCCGGCACCGCTGCTGCCGCTGCTCGGCGAGTCCTCGCAGGGGGGTGGCAGCCGCACGGTCCCGTTGCACGGAGCCACATCCGGCAGTTCTGTTAGGCACGTTGTCTGGAAGGAGAAGAGGTTTGGTGGTATTAACTACCCTGAAAATATTGGTTTGATGGTGGGATTTAAGACATCTTGAAATTTAGGGTGGAATCGCAGCTTCGATTTGGTAAAATGGTTTGTAATGTATGGAATTGTTTGGAGATTGGTTTCATGAGCAATTAATTAGTATCAAATAGAATCAATATTGTACAAGCTATTTTCGTCATATTTTTTTTAAAAGCACTTGCTGATCTCAATTTTTTTATTAGGATTAGCAAGTCTGATTCATAAATAAAGATATTTTTATAAATATGGATCCAAAAAATACAAATTTATTAAAATTAGTACAAGCCCTCTTCACTGTGCATTCGATAAAGTTAATATAAAAAATAGATTACTAATTGGGATTAAAGAAGATTATAATTTTCGAGAAGTAATAAGCAAACGTTACCTCATGTAAATAAATAAGCGCGTTACAATTGTATTTGTCACGCTGTTCCAGTTAACGGACAGTGAAATGAACCTCAAAAATACAGAAACGAAGTGCTCTCGAATAAAAAAGCTCGTAGGATTATGCACTCCAAGGGTTCGATTAAACTTTTTCAATTGTTTCAAGCGCGAAGTGACGCGCTGAATCTTTTAAACGAAGAAAGGAACGGAAGAGAGTAGCAGAACGGACGCTTCCCAAAGAGTTCGCGGCTCCGACGGTGACTCCGGGGGCCCGGCACGAAGAAGACACGCGGGAAGAGAAGAGGAACGGGCAGCGGGCTCTCGAGTACGGAGGGACGAGCGAAACGCGAGGGATTTTCGTGGGGTTTAGGAAGATGATCGCGTAATCCTAAGAGACCCGTGGAGAGCATAATAACGGAATTAAACTATCAGCACATAATGCCCCGGTCCAGAATGCAGCGCCAGCAGTGGGGGCTATGCAAACTGTCGTTGAACTTCCGAACTACCCGCATATCTGTGGCTTTCTCGATTTTACTCACTTCCTACCCCCGTTCCATCTTGCTCTCTCGCGCGCGAACGTTCGTTTGTTCTGCTCCTCTCTCTCTCTCTCTCTCTCTCTCTCTCTCTTCGTGCTTCCTCATTTCTCCGCTCCTTTGACTTGTCCAACTTTCCATTCGCGCGCCCGCGCCCGCTTCCTTCTTTTATCTCTTTTTTTACGGCTGTTGCGTTTATTCGTTTTTATCGTTCTTTTCCCACTTTGTTCTCTCGATTCTCCTTGCGGCCTTCTTTATTGCCTTTCTTTTCATTTTTTACGCTCCTCGCCCTTTGCTCCCCCTCGGCTGTCGGTATCTTTTTTATTGTTGTCTTTATTTAAAAGTTCAGCGCTTTGAAGCGTGGCGTTAATGGCGGAAGAAGAATATTGTAATGGCAGAAATTTTTTGCTAGTAAAAACGTTGCTCGACGAGGGATGTAAATGTCAAATTTTCGCGATGCGGAGTGTGAACTTTCATTTAATCTTTCGAGACTGTTTAATTTGAACTTTATGATTGCATCTTGCGATGCGAAGTTTTAAAAGGCAAAAAACAACGTCCCCTTGGCAATATGATCATAACGATGCTTTTTACCTCTCGGAGATAACACCGAAAGCACTTGCTGAAACTGTTGCTCGTTTTTCGTCTCTGCGTCTAAAAGTAGCTGACGACATCTGCCTTCATAATGTGATGGATTCACAGTCTGCTACATATTTCTTTCTTTTGTAGCAATTGTCAATTCGCATATTTATTCTCAAGGTTTTCCGCGTTGAGATATTGAAAAAAGATTCGTGAGTTATATTCAAATATTTGAGCGGCTCGTAAGTCTAAAAGTACATCCTAAAATTTTTTGGGTATTTTTAAAAAGAATTTTCACATAAAAAAAGTTGAAATAATAAATCAATCAGAAATGTTTTCACTTTATTTATCTGACAATATATGGAACGAGATTTTGTTTCACACTTTCTCAAATTGAATGTTCAAAATGAAGATCTCCTTTCATTGAAAAAACCCAGAAATCGTGTTAATGAAAGTGTACACATGCATTTTTTGCTTGCGATTACTTTGCAGCGAGCCTTTATTCTTGGTTTTTTTTGTTACATTTCCAGCATTTTTTTCGAATGCCGTCCTCAGTTAACGTCGTCCTCTTCTACATATACTATATTTTCTCTTTGCATAAACCTACCCTACTTTTTCAGACCTTTTTCTGTCCCCGTCTGATTTAATTTCTCTTTAGTTCACTTTCTCGTTCTTCAAGTTCTTTTTATTTTTAGCTTTTATTTCACTTAACAGTGAAATTAGTAAGCGCAGTTAACTTAAGTAAAATTTACTTCGGTCTTAAATTAATTTAAATAACTTTAAAATACGAGTGCTGGTAGAATAAATACTGAAACGTAAAGTGAATTATAAACAATGATCAACTAAAATCTGGCTTGGAAAGATTTGTATCTTAGCAGTCATTTTATTATTTACATTCAATTCGCTTAAAACCTTCATGAGAGATAACGCACAGGATCATAATTAAATACGCAGTCCATAATGCGCTAAAGTAAATCAAAGCAGTCGAAGCCTCCGCGAAAATCCTATTCTTTACCGCCTTCACTTCTCCGCCTCGTGCAATGCGATTTAATTATCTCTAATGCGTGCAGACCGCTCAATTATTATTCTCTTTAGACCTCTTCCGCCGCACTCGGCTCCTTCCTCCGTCATTGTAGTCCCTATATCCTCGTTATCCCCCGAGCGGCAGTCGAAAATTATCGCGCGAAATTCGCGCAAGCGAGGGAAACGCACGGAAAGCGAAGGAAAGCAGAGCGGGGATAAGTGAGGCGCGCGACATAATTCGTTCTTCTTCATTGCAGAGCATCAAAGCAAACGTTAATTAAGCGAATGGACACGCTCCCGCACACTTGCGACGAGTATGTGTACACACTCGCCGCGAGGAAATTGGCGGGGATAATAAAAAAGGTCTCGTATATAACCGAGAGCTTACTTCCTCCCTTCCTCCTGCGCCGCGCGTTTCCTCGGCCTTTTTCGTCCCGCACTCTTTTGACCGGCGTCGTCTTCGTCGCGACGCAAGTTAGCAGTGTAATTAAGGCGCGAGACGCTGCACAATGGCTGAAAAGGAGAGGGAGGGAGGGAGAGAGAGAGAGAGGAGCACACTCGTAAATAGTCATTAGCAGTGGCGCGAGAGCGCAATTTTAATAAAAAAAAAAATCTTCCAACGGGTTCGCTGACCCGAAAGGAAGCGCAGACGGACTCGCGAAATGAGAACAATTGAAAGAGGAAGGAGGATCCTGAGGGGGAAAGTGAGTTAAAAATGAAGATGCAGGTTAAAGATTAAACGGCGAGGGATGAATAATTAAGAGAGGAGGCGGTATGTTTTTCGAGAGTTTAAAAGTTTTATTCTCAATAAAGGTGACGTTCTCAAAGCCTTAAGTTCAGTTTTAATGGTTTTCGCTTAAAGCGTTTGAACTCGGAAGGTGACGCCGCATATTTTTCGACTTCAGAGTTCATATTTTAAAATTTTTAAACTGAAGCGCAAAAGACCCGAATAAAGTCGAGTAAACGCGATACAAAGAAGAACTTCATTCAGTGCTGATTTCAACATTTTTTTTTAATTTTCCGAGAAATAATCTAATTTTCGTTCTACCTATTTAAAATGAAAAGGTAAATTGGAGCTTGTTCATTTTCGAAAATGTACAAACTTTATTCAAATTGGAGAAAATTCCAAAAAGCGAATCCACTTAACTCGACAATTTACCTCCATACAAATATCGCCGTGAGCTCCGCATTTACATTTTCGTCCCCGGCGCCGTAAAAAGCGAGTTTTTCTTACCTCGGCTCAACTTTTCCATAATATAATCCCCCTTCGTTATCCTCGTACACGAGAAAATCGCGCAACTAAAACACATAGAGGGAGGCGCGGCAGCGGCGTCGGAGCCGCCGTAACGAGAAAAGTACTGCGAGGGACCAGAGAGAGAGAGAGAGAGAGGCGGAGAGGGAAAGAGAGAGAGAGAGCTGCGCGCGGGATTAAGCGCGCGTGCAGTCTCGAGTCTTTTTGTAATCGAATTCCGGAGTTATATGAGCAGTTAAGGCACGTGCTGCGTGCCCGACTAAGCCCGTACGTTGCAGACTGGCTGCGCGCACGGCGACCGGGGGAGCGCATAAAGTTTCAATGCCTCCGTTTTCCAGTTCGAATTTATCGTCATTGCTTAATACATAGTGAGTGTCTACTAAACGACGCCGCGCGCGCATCCCCGCTGTCTTTCCTGCCCTACCGACTCGGCTGGTTCACGTACCGATGCCCCCCCCCCCCTCCCGAGAAAGTAAGTATGATTGTACTCGATTTAACTGCAAAGTTAATAACGATACTTCGGGGAAAGTTTGCCTTTTCGGGGGGTTTCGGTTTTCCGCGACTCGAGATGAGAGCTTTTTTTTTAAATTCACCACTGCAGCTCCTTTATTTTCTAACGATATTAGGACATCTAAGTTTTTTTATCGATTCCAGTGATCGCGGCTGTAACGCTTGTCGTTTTTTTTTTATATTGCGGAGCTCGATTTTGATGACGCATCGCGATGTATTCTACGGTCTGTCGTCTGGCATCAATGCGCAGAGTGCAACTTAGAAAGCCGTCTACTGTAGTTAAATGTGGATACTTGCTGGCCAGACCACAGAGCGTCATGCATTTACGAAGTTGCGTCCCATGGCATTATAGTTTCTATCGAACAAAGGCAACTCGTTTAAGCAACTGTACTCGCATTATAAACGAATGCAGTACATTCTGGTTTGTCGGCGGCGCTAATGCAGATTTCGCCGGGCGAAATAAATCTTTATTGCGGTTGGTATTTTCGATGATTTGCGCGGATGCACAAGCCATTACTTTGGGTAAAATCTTGTTTAGAAAATTAATTTGAAAATCATTGAATCCGTTTGATACGCTGTACGATTATACGATTTAAATAAATATTTAACGTGAATTCTCTATAGTTATCGATACGAATTCAAATCGCAATCAGGAAGAGCTATCGATATACGAATTCAAATCGCAATCAGTAATTTACCAGTGATTTAAATTAACATTTAGTCGTTCAATTATTCTCCAAATGGCGGCAGTTCGTAACAGATACGTTTCCGTCACTTTTAGCAAGATATTTCTTTATGTAGCTCTAAATTAAACATACTAGATGTTAACATGCTTCAATGTACGCGTGCTTTCAAAGCGTTCGTTCGGTAAAGTGTATGGGTAAATTTTCGACAGCGTATCAATCAAGATATTTCATTCTGTATGGACAGGAATAGTGATTTAACGGAAAAATCAACGGAAAATTGAATGAACCCGGTTTATATATGCAGTGAAACATTTTGCGAGACTCGGAGTAATCAATTGATCTCTTTAAATAATATAGTATGCAGATTTAAAAATAAAATAAAATCTCTCGGCACTTTTTTAATTTACATTTATAAAAATAGCATAAAAATTAAGTTTTTATTTTAAAGAAAAATCCTTCTTTCCTGTTGAACAAATGCTACTTTTATTTTAAAATTTTTAAAAGCAACTTTATCGCGCAAAAATATAAATCTAGAGAACGAAGTCCGAGATAAAGTTGATGAGAAAAGTAAAGTAAGTCCACGTAAGTAATTCGTTGAATAGACGACAAGTCCGCCGGGCAATTCACCAAACATCGCCGTATCCAGCGCCACCTTCGAGGTTCCGTAAGGTCGAGAGATTTGACAGGAATTTCATCGTAAGAAAATACGGAGTCAGTTCCGTTGGCGGAGCGGCGTCAGGTGCTAGATGAAGGTACTTTTTTTGCCGGGGTTAGAAGAGATCTTTTTCCTCTCGAAATCGACGCTACGTGCAGTCCGCAGATTTACTCGGTCCGCAGTGTGCCGGAGCTACTTGAGTCATTGTTCGGGTGCACCAGTTAAAAAGTTGTGAATCATTCTCATTTTCCTCGTAATTTAACCTTTATGGGATAAATTATGATTGGCCGCTCGAGCTCTTTTCGTTTATTTCTAAGCGACTCGATTTTAAGGGAGTTTGAATTATCTGCGAGAAAAGTTGTACCTCGCGGCTCGATCGGAGATTAAGGGCTCTTTTTTAAACTTGGCTTAAATTTTTGTCGCTCCGCGCTTTCATTTACAATTTATGCCTTGTAAACAACAAAATGCTACTTGGCTGCAAAGCCCCAGTTTAGGTTGAAATATTCGAGTGCCGTCAGAGATTGCCGCCATTAAAGCAACAAATTCCACAAATTTATTTCAATTTTAAGGCAGTCTCGAATAAATTGCTCATACCCAACCAGCTCACTGCATCATTCCCCACAAAATAACAACTCCTACCCCATATTAATCCCCTTACCCGAATCCCTCCCCAAAGAACCCCATCGCAAAACAAGTCCTCTTCGTAAAAGCGAAAGAGACGCAACGCGTAAATCGGTAAGTAAAGCGAGAGAGAAGATCGAGGAGGCGCAACATAACGCGGCCGCGCGTTCAATCAGGCAGCTGCAGCCGCGGCGGCGGCGGCGGCGGCTGCGGGGGAGATACAGCACCTCCTCTCTGAGCTACTGACCCGGAAAGCCGGCGCGCATAACTATGCCGATGACCCGCCAAGGTGCACAAGAGAGCGCGTATACACACCAGGCTCTCTCTCTCCCCGCGAACGAACTTTCGGTACGTATATTTCTCCCCTCCGCGCTTGCAGCAGTCGGCCGCGCGCGCGCGCGCGTGCACGTGCATAATGCACGCGGCGGCGGACTCTCGCACTCGTTCTCTCCCCCGACGGGGGCGCATGCGCCGCAGAGTCCTCGTCGAAGGGAGAGAGAGAGAGAGGGAGAGCTTTATTTTCCAACGAGTGGCATTCAAAAAAATCGGTTGACCGTTTGCCAAGCTCCGCTGACCCGCGGACTTTTTTCCTCCCGGGGGGACTTTGTTTACTTGAATGGACACTCCGAAGTTTTCCGAAAATTTGAGGTTTGCCCGCAGTTTATTGATACAGTGCTTTATGTTTCAGAGCTCTTTCGATTCAATGGATTTTTATGATATATATTTATAGCGGGCGCTTTTTGTTCGGGGATAAATGCGGTAGCTGGCCGTCGATATTTGAAAAAGTGAAAAGCGCCGCTTTTTCCAAGCTGTCAAATGTTTAATAACGTCATTTTCGCCAGTGAAATTAAAAGATTATTTCGAAAATTCGACGGAGATTTTATCAAAAAAACTCTCAAACGGATTCCTTTATGCTCTGAAAGTTTTGAGCATTTCCTTGGTAAACCGTTTAAGTGTGCTTCCGTTGCAGGATCTTATACGCTGGAAACCTTTTACTAAAAACTGAAAGCTTGAATTTTGCACTCTACTCATTTTCAGTTTCATTCATTTTTAAGTTTTTTAATTTTTCAAATTGTATAATTGAAAATAAATTTATCTTTGATCGTAGATTGTTGCTTATCAACGTAAATTTCGACAAATCACTGCTTCTTGAAGCACGATAACATTAATTAATTAATTAAAATAAAAATTAAAAAAAAAAAAAAAATGCAAACCCGCTTGGCTGCCAAAAAAGCTCGTCCGAAAGATCAAGCCCGAAATAGACCCTCTTTCTCGCGGAGCGAAGCAAAATAGTTCACTCCAGTGGCTAATCTGCCTATCCCCGGGCACACACAGCCCCGGCAGCCAGACAAGCAGGCGCCCGTACCTGTCTGGCCGGCAAGTGTTTTCGCACTCACTGCGGGCTCGAGGAGCTTAATTACCTACTCAGTGGAAGCGCAAAGGCGTAAAAGCGTCTTCCCGCCGCGGCAACGGACCTTTCCCATCCTAAGGTCGCACAAAGGATCTCTCCGGTAGAGAGAGAGAGAAAGATCGAAAAGGTAGACTTTCCGAGCCATTGGCGGGACACCGTCGTCGTATACGATTGGCCGTTGAGCCGACTAGGATGAGGCGGGATTGATCGGGGCTAATCTCGTTAGACCGTTGCGTAATCGCTCGGCGCTCCTCGCTGTATATATATATATATAGACTTTAAAGAAGCCGAGCGCCTCGCTGACGCGGCAGCAGCTGCCACTTTCAGCCCCGGCCAAAGTGATTTCGGGCTCTCGGGGGTTGGTGTGCCGCCGTGTCCGTGTGATGCCGCCAATCGCTCCGCGGTGCTTCTTTTTAATTGCCCGCTGAAGTTTTCTTCGTGTTTCTTCGCCGAGGATATCTGGGCTCTTCGTGGGGAGGGGGGGGGGGGGCTTTTTTTGG
>UCOM01004221.1:0-13397 GCA_900474385.1 Ormyrus pomaceus
GTAGACTAATTTCAGACCGTGAATTTATGTAGAAAAATTTTGATTTAAGATTTTAGGTAAATTATTTACTTTAAAATAAATAAATAAATAATTAAAATTTTTATTTAAATCAAGTAAAGTCAAATCACGCTGAAAAATTACGCGTATAACCCCAAAAAAAGAAAATAGTACGCGCGAAGCGCGTTGAATTTTGCTAGTACAATAAAATTCAAACTGCATTGAATGAAAACTTTAAGCTGAAAGATGATCTTCGAATAATCGTATATATCTTATAAATAAGTAGTTCTGTTTGAATACTTACAGGTGTAAATGGCTTTGCATTTGGATTGAATTCTTTAGCATTAGGGTTCAATGTAGATTTTTTAAACGAAGTTGTTATTTTATCCATAGGAGGATCCTGCTGCGTTGTTTGCGCCGAAGGTGGCTGTGGAGTTTGCGGCTGAGATTGTGGAGTTTGAGAGATTGGAGGCTGGGATTGTACATGTTGCTGTGGAGATGTTTGTTGTTGTGATTGTTGTTGCTGCGGTGGTTGCTGCTGTTGAGGACTAGTAGGTTGTACAGGTACTGAACCTGGTGGTGGTTTATTTGTAACAACTAAATCTTCTGGTACTTGAGGTTGATGTGGTGGTTGTTGCTGAGGAGGTGGTTGCTGAATCGCTTGAGATGGTGGATTATGGGAATGTGCCTGTTGATGATGAGGTGCCTAATAGAAAAATAATATAATTTTTTAAACTCTCAGACAAAAATAATTATTTGCTTCAAATATAAAATGTAATTCTTCCAGCATTCCTTTCTTATCGAAAATATAAATTAATTTTTAAAATCCCGGGACAATAAGTTTAATAATTTAAGTGCAATTTTAATCCATTAAATTTAATTCTATCTGATAAAAATGTTGAATATTATTTTGCTACATGATATTCAAGTGTTTACTATTCCTTTAGCAGACTCAAATAATTATTGGAAAAATGTAGTAAGTAACGTAGTAAGTTCAATAAATATTTATTTTATTTATTTGTTTACTTTTGTTAAATGTAACTAAGACTTAACAGTTTTAATTACATTTTCTGATTTGATGAATTGATTAATTAATTAAAACTTAAACCTATTTTCATTAAAGGTAAATGTAACCGAACGGAAAGAACTGGACAAAATACAAACATCGAAGAAAAAGTAAAAAAAAAAAAAGAAAAAACAAATTATTAAAAAAATATATTTATTTTAGAAGCAGTTACATTAAGAAATTCGAATTATTCAACGTTAATAATTAAATAAATTATATTATCACAGTATTGAATTTCATTTACGTTTTAAAAATCTTTTATATCTAATTTTATTTTACCGAGTTGCTTGTATTGAAAACATTCAAGTCAAATTTTAAATATACTATCTTATAATTTTTAAGCAGTAAATCTAGATAAAATGAATTAGCTGGGTAAAACGAATCTTCATTTTTTTTTATTTTTAATTCTTTCTTCTAATTTTTTTTTTATAAAATAAAAAATTTTCAATGGTTAAAAATTGCAAGTAATAAAGGTTTAAAAATTTATTTTACTCAGTTACTCATTTTACTCGGTTTTTCAAAGTTAATAAAATAGGAATCTAAATAGATTTTTTTTTAATTCTCCTAATATTTACTCTTGAATTTTCGAACACATTCACTTCTTCATGAGAGAAATATCGCGTTTAGAAATTGCTTCTTTTTCATTTTTACTTTTTAAAATAATTTAGCAAAATTTTCTTAGATAAGTAAGTCTTTGTAATTTCGCTCTTTGGAGCATTTGTTAATCATCTGGTAACTAAAAATCATAATAAAAAATTAAAAAATAAAAAAAAAATTCATTTACAAAATAGTACATACAAAAAGATGAATCCCTAAAACATACAAGTATAAAATATTTAAAAATCTCTCTATAAAAATAAACTTATACTATATAATTTATTACATACATATTTCAAACTCTTTAAACTGGTTATTTTTTAAATTATCTTTTGTTACACAAAGGAGTAGTAGAGTTGCAGAGACTCATCCTTTCAAATTCATAGAGAAACAATCTTACCATTGGTGGCACCTGGGATAAGTGTGCTTCCTGTGGATGAGGTTTCCGACCAATTGTTGGTTGCGATTGTGATTGCGGCTGTTGCTGTTGGACTTCTTGATTTATTTGAGAATCTGTTAATTTGAAATCTGAAGCAAATTGCCTTAATTCAGTGTGTTGATCCTCCCTTCCTCTCGGCGTTGGTGCTTTTCTGTGTTGCGGTTCTTTAGGTGGCATTATTTGCGAAGGTGTTCCTTCAACGGAATTTTGTTGCTGCTGTTGTTGCTGAATGGAAACATGTGGTGGCGGTTGTGATTGTGGCGGTGGTTGTGAATGTTGTGGTACTACATGAGCACCAGGGAATGGTGCAGGAGGAGCTTTATCGGACTGATAAACTTGCTGTCTAGTCGAACGCTCACGTTTGTCTAGACTCATTTTATTCATAGGGGGTTGCTGCTGAGAAGGGAAAGGTACTTGTGGAAGTGCGGGTGTTACTTGAGATGATTGACTTTGCGGAATTACTGAAAAAAGAAGGTAAATGTTGTCACTTTAAAAAATTACTTTAAAAATTATACATTAGATATTTCAGAATAATATCATTAATGACTTTTGCAAATAGAAAGATGACATTTTTTTTATCTAAGTAAAATTTCAAAATTGAATTGCGAATTTAATTTACCAGCGACAGCAGCGCTAGGCGGCGGCGGCTGTGAGGTTGGAGGAGGCACGAAGGGTGGTGGAGGATTATACGTGACCACGACTCCGCTAGGCATGCCGCTAGGCATACCACCCATATTGAGAGGCACTGGATGCTGCACTACAGGCGGATGTGACGACATACTGCTAGGAATGTTGCTAGATGGAGGCATATTTACAGTCGCGTTTGATGGCGGTGGGGCTTGATTAAATGTGCTTTTATTTGTGGCGGGACCTGGAGATTGTGGAGGTGGCGTTGTTCTCATTAATTTCCCAGTATTGCCATTTTTTCTTTTTGCTGGTGGAACGTATTTACCTCCTTCATTGTTGTTAGATCGCCCCTAGAATTATTAATGTAAAAATATAAACTTTATCCTCTTTAAAAAGTTATAGGGAAACAGAAATTAATTCTGAATCAAATTAGCACTGCAATTTATTCATTTATAAAAGCTGCAAAATTTAAAAAATTGATTTAGAAAAATAATTATTTAAAAGAAACTAGTCCGAAAAAAATTTCCTACCCAAAATAATTAAACATTACTATTCTCAATAATTTATTCTAAATTTGAAATTAAGAACTTGACCTTATTTTTGTAAAACTATCGAAATGAATAAGTTGATTCTTTAATTCTTGATAAATAAAAACTATAATTACATAATTATTTTCATTGGAACGAACGACTGCAGCGTATCTTTCTTCTTCATCGCCGTTTTCTAGTTCCAATCGTGCTCTGTGATCAGGTTGCGATTCTATTTCACTTGCTATTTCTGCAGCCTTCTTTTCTTGTTCTTTATAATCTTTTGTATCTTTACGTTGAAGAGAAACCGTATATTGACTCAAATTTGGTTCAAATGTACTTTGAATACCAAAAGTTTGTTCGTTTTTGCGAAACATTTCATTAACATCCCAACCATTCTATAAAATTTATTAAATAAATTGTTAAGTAATGAATAAAAATTGTTAATTTTTATTTAAAGTAAGCATTTAGACTTACAGCAGTCCGATCCAACTCTAAATTAGCTCCATTTGTTGTACTAGTGCCATCCCAAGGCTCAAGTTCCTTTTCTCCTTTGATTAAACCATTGAATTTACTGATGGCTGTGTCAGTTTGGAATGTATCTCTGGTAGCATAGTCCAAGTCAACATCTATTGCAGACAATGTAATAATGTCTTGTGGTTTGAAAATCAATTTTTCTATTACACTATCGACACTTATTTTTCCAGAATTTTCAACACGATGAGCCATTTCTAAAACCACTTCAAATTGACTAGAAAAGGTTCTAAATATACCTTCATATATTGAGCCATTTAATGTTTGTACCTGTAAAAAGATAGTTAATTTATTTTTATAAATTAAATATAAATGGTTTATTTAACAATAGTTATTGAGGGGATGGAATATAGAAGGAATTTAGTATGAACTTAACAATCAGATTATATGTAGGTAATTTTGATTACCTTTTATAGGATTTACTTAAAAATTTTTACCTATTCGTAAATTATGTGGTTTAAATAAATAAATAAAATAAAAAATAAGACTGAACTTTCGTTGAATTATATACGTTTAATTTTTTAAAGTATAAAACATCATTACTTATAAAAATTTTTTATTACCTGTACAATATTGCCTACATGGCTTGTGGTTGCATGCATAAAATGAGCATTATTATATACTCCATCTGCCAGAACATGGCGTTCTTGTGGACCCCGTGCCCGCGGGGATCTAAAGAATTTCATTTGTATTAATAAATGAAATGCAAAAATTTAATTACAATAACAATTAAAATAACAATAATACAAATTATTAGTACGCAAGATTTCATATCTATTTATTTGAACAACTTTTAACTATACAAAATTGATTAGTAAAATAGTTTTAAAATTATCAAAATAGAATGATTGCTTATTTATTTTTTTCTTATTAAAGAACTTAAATAATATTTCAAAATAAGATTAATCATACCTAGTAGGGTTTGTGCGATTTTTTCGCTTATTGTTCATCTTGCTTTCACACAAACTCTCGTCACCAGAAGTTGGTGGATTTCTCCCGCCGGTTTGTTGGGGGCCTTCTGGTTTCCTTGTGGGGACCGGAATTTTGACGACTTTTTCAAACACTCGCCAAACGTAATATCTAAATTAGAGGCCTCTATCCTCTTTGACTGCAGTTAACGGAATGCCTCCGATTGGTAATTAAATGAAATCCACAATATTCCCCACAAGGAATGCCTTGTAAACTAATTCTTTGACAATCTTTAAATCAAGATTATGTCAAATAAAGCAGCTGTACCTAAGGTTACTTTCTTCTTCTAATATTACTTTTAAAGTAGGACATGGACAATCTGTAAAACAAATGAAATCAAAACTATTAAACTGAAGAATAGAATTATCCGAAACATCAATTTAAATACAGTAATACTATATAAATCTAGGTTCTAATTTATTCATAGAATAAATCATGTTCTGTGCTGGCAACAAGAAAAAGTATAAAATTATTAATTTGCAGTTGACGATTCAAAGCAAGAAAATTTACGGTTACTTCTTGTACCAAGATGGATTGCAGACACGGCCTTACAATTCCTCTGCAGTATCCCATAAACGTATTTCGCAAGTCAACATAATATACGTCAGATAAAGCGCTTTTCGTATACTAAGAGAAAATGCACGTAAACTCGTTTACTCTCTCCTTTTCTTTCTGTTTGTGTTATATATTTTTCCTCGTCTTGTCACAGTTTCACCGTGTACACCTCGTTCGTTCGCTAGCGCGTGACGTAACGTCGCCGTGCTGCTGCTTCTTCTATCTCTCTCTTTCTCTCTCCCGCTCCCCCATTTCACCTCTCTGTCTATGCGGACAGAAATGAAAAAAAAAAAGAGAAATGACCTTTTTAAACTCGAAATAATAAGCAATGTTTACAGTACACGCGTACCGAACTTTTTTTTCGTAAAGATTAACAATAGGAACAATCATTCCATGACATGAAAAACTAACCCCCCAAGCAAATATCAACAATACGGTATAAGAAGTATCTCCAGTATTTGGCTCTATCTTGCAGAGGAGAGAGAGAGAGAGAGAGAAAGATAGAAAGCTAGGTAAGAGGTGTAGAAAGACAAAAGCGAGAAAAAAATCTAGTTTCGTTAAAAAGCATTGTTTAATGACTTTTAAGAAAAATTCTTACCTTTTTATCGTCCCTGCGTTAAAGAAAGTTTAAACCAAGAGGGAACAGAATTGGAGAAAGCCCAAGATTCGAGCTCTTCTCCTAAGCACACTCTCTATGTTTTCGCCAGTGTGTGCATGTATGCATGTATGCATGTACACATACGCCTCTTCTCTTTTGTGAGTCGTGCGCTGCCGAAGACGCGCGCGCTATCACCAATGCCACGCGGGGAAATCGTCCTCTCCCTACCTCTATTTTTCACGCTCCGGGAAACGGGCTTTGCTTTTTCTCCCTCTTCACCAAGACGACGATGATGACGACGCTGCTCAAGCGTGCCACTCGTGCTAGCTTTCGACCAACATAGGCAGCAGCAGCACGCGCGTGTGTCGTCCTCTCGAGGTTCTTTTTCAAATCAACATGTGGGGAAGAAAAGCTGCTGTCTGCGCGGTACAATTTCTTCTAACTGCACGTTGAAAACAGCCACGCGAGTCGCGAGGCGGCCATGTGCTGAGCAACGACCATATACGATCGGACAGAAACGTAAGGGAAAGATACAAAGGGCCGACTGACAACGTGACCGATCGGCCCGATCTTGCTGACTTAAAAGAGAGCGTCGGAACGATAGATAATCAGTCTAGGTTTTGCGCTGGGCATATAGAAGCGCATTGCATGGAACGGACGAGGTGCGCGCGCATTATCTCGCATTATCTCCCTTTCTCTCCTTCAACAGAAAGTATGTCCTTTTCTCTCCAGCAAACGTAATACTATACTCCCTTACTGAGTTTGCGCATTGCCGTGCAAAGGGAATTCTCGTGAAACAGAGAAACATGCTTTGTGTACTTCCACATTCCTTTTCCCTGACCTTTTCTTATCACACTTTTTTGTCATTTGCAAGATTAGCTGTTCTAATGAATTTTGGACAACAAAAGCAGGCATGTGCTTATCAAACAAGAATTTTGTTTTTCAATTTTTTCCTTTGTTGTAGTAATCTTACGACCTTGAAAGTCGCCATGCAATACTTGTTTTTTAAGTATTTGTCCACAAAACAAGAAAATGTAAATTTTTTTTAGATCAAAAAAACATAATTTTCATCGTTTTTTCAGTTATTTATCAATAAAAATTTACATAAAACTTAAAATGCTTTGTTTACAAAAGCAAACAAAACTCTTTAACCGCCTTACTATATGAAGAAACGTGTTTAATTGTGAATGTACCTTAAAACGAACCTCTTTATATTAGCTTCTGTCTATGTTCCTATTCTCCGTTGTTCGGTCGTCGACCGATGTTGACGCAGTCTTGTAGATTCTGTATATTCGCTTGGTTGTTTTGCCTGGTTTTGTCCTTATTTGACCCAGTAGTTGTAACTATGTCTGTCTCAGTCTCACCGTGACTGCAGTGCAGCTGTATTTTCTTAGCGGGGAAACTCGCGTCGGCGCATGAACAGTACATTCCAGCGGCAACAATTGTTATACAGCAAAAAACAATTATTTTCTATATGTATATTTCGATTAGAACCTTTGCAATATATTTTGTCTTAAAAATAATGTTTAACTATTTCACTAAATTACGTTAAAAATTAGTACTCCTTAAATTTAAACTATAAACATATTATTTATTATTTCTTATGTCTAAAAACATGATGTTTTGATGCTGATAAGAATCGAAATTATTAGTTTACAAATTTATACATTTTAATATAAGCAAATTTTGCCACTTTAGTATTTTAAATTTTTCCGCCAAAATTGAATCACCAATCACATTGATTTTTTAAATGCTACTTCCGGCTCTTTCATAGAAAAACTACGATTTCGTTTTAATTTTGCTTATAATATTTACAACAATTTTTTTTAATTTTATTACATATTTAAGAGTATATTTATAAATTTTTTAAATCATATAACAGGATTAGAATGTCATTTTTGTACCCTTCAATTTTTTTTTTATTTGGAGTGAATAATATTATATACACACAAATAATTGGAGGTGCAAAAAATTACAAAAAAAATAAAATTATAAAATTCTTCGAATACACTCCTTTATTTCAACGGTGTCGCATTGCATCTTTTTTACTCCAGTAAGCCATAAGTGAAAATAAAGATAATAAAACCGCGGCACTATTGAGAGGGAGGAGTGTATACATATAATTAAATTTAAATTAAATACGAAGCATAAATATTTTTAAAATATTTAATTTACTAAAATGAAGACAAATAACAGATAGAATTTAATGAAAAACTCAATTACTTTATTATGGAAACTTTTGAAAATTTGCATTTTATTTTACAATACAAATTTAATTTTAAATACAAATTCGTTTAAAGATATAGTGCATCCCGGAATTGCAGGGTTTGAAATGCATCAGGCTACAAAAGACTTGCTGAGTCGCTGCACGTTGTTTACTATTGACGCATACATACCTTCTAAATTGATAATTTGATGATAATGTGTAAATCTATACAGTAACTCTGGGTGAACTGTTTTTTTTACTTCATTATGTTAAAACTATAAGAAACGTTGTATGCGTAACTTTTATACATGTGTGTAATCTACTATTATCTGTTATAAAATTTATTCTAATTTCTTATAAATTTTATTTTTAAATCAGTTTTTCAATAATAAATAGTCCTATCTAAAAAAGCTTGGATTTCCGTGCGGAAAATCTAGGCAAACTCAGATTGGATTTCAACGAAAAAAATCATGATAAAATCTATTACATCAGCTGGAATCCATATCCACTGTTTCCGGATTTTTCTTGGATTTTTCCAGATGGAAAATTCCGGATTTCTTTTGCAGGGAATGAAATTAAATAAACGATTTTTATTTAACAAAATAAATGCTACAACTAAATATTTAAAAGTGTATAATACAAATGTGAAAACTATTATTAGTTTTTTATTATTAATTAATATTATTATGCCATGATACTTATTTATGTTGATTTCTTGTTAAAGAATAATCGTAACTACAAATATGATTATTCAAAATTTATCATTATAATTAATTCAATGATTAAAAATGCTGATATTTGACGAATTGAAATTATATAGTTATATAAAAATGAATAATAATTAAAAAATGCATAATTTTTGTAACTGATGTATTAATAAAAAACTACATAAAATAGAGCCACGAAATGGTCGTACAAAAAAAAACATGTTAAAGATAAGTTCATCTTCGCAGAAGAATGTAAGAAACAACGTTCAGAAAGGAAAATCACGCTCTAGCTGAGCGACTATTTCTTCGAGATCGTTCTCTGTCGTCGATGTCATAAACGGCGTTCAGCTTCTTTACGAGGCTCTTTGTCCGATCGGTGATAAAGCTATCGACTTGACCCAGCACGCTCACGAACTGTATCATTTTCTCGAAACTCCGATTGATCCTCTCCGATCGCTGGATGTCCATCTCCTCTTTGGTCAACGGCATGCCTAATATTGACTTCGGGTCCGTGGATTCTTGAATCATTCGCGAGATCCGCTTCAGTAAGTCGCGGTCTTCCTTTGTAAATTTCTCCTCGCCGCATGTCGATTCCTTAAAAACAATTGTAATATTATTAATATTTCTTCCTGTTTCAGGCATTTTTGCTTATGAATTAGAAAGAGGTAAGCAGTTTTTACAAACAGAATTTATAAAGTTGATTCCTAATACACATAATACATATATATTACAAAATTTTTGATAAAAAATTTTATTTTTTATAAGTATTGAAATCGCATTAAATGCACAATTATTATTTTAAAATTTTGGCCTCTCAAGATTTAAGTTTACCAACTTATTAACTGGGATTTCCATTCATTACAAATAAAAATATAAAGGTCAAGAGAAAACAACACATGTAAAGTTGATAACTGCGTTAATGTTTACTTACTGATAGTAACGTGACAATCGAAAAAATGAGCAATAAGTAAAATGCCATTACAAACAACTTTCTAATGAGAGCCAAAGATAGGATGCAAGTGCTTAGAATTTCTAATCAGCAGTTGCAACTAATTTCACTTTAATTGTTCAATTGGCAATGAAAAGAGTTATATTTCGGCTGCTTCTTATATATGTATATCGATCGGAATTTGTACAACTCATCAAAATTTGTGATTGGAAAGACTCTTGCTTTACATTTCGTAAGAAATCCCGCAAATATAATTTTAATTTTTAGAGATGCGTTTTAAATTACAATTAATTTTTACGATGATATATTGGAAAATTTCGTTTTCGTTCATTTTATCATGCTCTTTTTCTTAAAGAATATTTTAGCAAATTCTTATATTTAAAAAAACATTTTATTTCAATTTCTATGCTTTTTAACAAAATCATCGAAAAAAAAACTAATATCGTAGAAAGAATCTAACACTTAAACGACTTTGATGATTAAATTAAAATTAAATTTTTTAAAGAAACTGACGGCAGTGCAAAAATGATTGAAATACTTAAAAGTAAAAAATGAAAAAACGTAACACCTTAAACGGTGTTATGCGGCAAAGCAAACGCGGTTATTGAGAAATTCGAAAATTAGTAAACACCGAGTACGCAAATGAAAATAAGACTTTACAAGTGACCAATCATCGTTTCTCGCTTCGAAAGCGAAAATGTAGCGCGCATTCCGTGCACCTCGAGTCCGCATTGACAATGAGGTTAGTGCGCAAACTCGGCCGTCGTAAATTATACAAAGCAGTATAACGCGCAGGCGACAATGCTGACCTTCTTCGGCGCTGCAAACGGGCGAGCCTTGCCGCCCTGCGCTCCAGCCGCTCCTTCCTCAGGCAGGTCAGCCGAAAATCGACGAGGCGGCGAACGTGACCGAGGAGCTGCTGGAGGTCTTCCCGCTGAGCTCTGGCGGCCTTCGCCAGAAAATCCCGGAGGCTCGCTCGCGCGTTATCCTATGGAAGTACACAATGGAATCGTAAAATGAGCAGCTGCTTATTGCACGGGGGCAGTTTGGCGGGGCTGTTTGCGATTTATATCTTTATGGGATTATTATCTTTTGGAAAGGTGTACGCGTCGGGCGGCACTCTTCACGGGCTTACGGTGTAAAGTGTAATCTTTATGCTTGAAATATGCTTTGGACCGCCCTAAGCAGTGGCAAAGGCAGGTTGTTGTATGAAAATTTGATACGTCGAAAATGCTACTTGCTCTTCAGGAATTTGGCTTCTTTTTAATATGAGATTAATCTTTGAGGCGAATCATTTAAAATTGACAAAGAACGCACAAAGTTAGAAAATTTTTCCCGCCAATTAATTATTTAAATAGTACTTTAATCAAAGGCGAATCTAAATCTTGTAAAGCATCAATCATCAGACCTTAAATCCAATCGGTGGGTGATACTTCAAGTAATCAAGATTGCGCGTCGGCCGCGTCTCTTGCCAAAAAGCAGCGGCAAACAGCAGCAGCGGCAGCAGGAAGGACCGCGAGCCGGAAAAGCGCATGAAGGTCGTCTTTCACCCGGCAACCAATTGCCTTATATATTATTGTCAAGCGTAGGCGGAATGTACACAAAGTTCGTCGCGGAAGCAGGCGCGAATTTTGAGATTTCTCGCGCGTTGGCTTAGCGGTGCACATTATGTACGTACTCCTTGATTAGAGGAGCGCGAAACCGATCATCGCGATGAAGTGGATAACGAGAGGCTTCGCGAGACTCTGCTTCTGCCTCGTTTTGCTGCTGCTCTGCCAGTGGGTGAGTGGCTTTTTCTGCATCAGTAGTTGTCGCGTGCGTGCGGTATTATGAATTGCGTAAAACGGACGTGCGCTCGCTCTTTTCCGGCTTCCGATGATAAACAATGCGGCACTTCCGAAAAAAATCACATTAAAAATATATTTATAATACATCGCTTTACCTACTACGGTGAGACTATCCGTGACTATTATTTGTTCCACGACAATACTATTTCTGTTTTAACAAATTGTAACTTGTTGTGTTGTTTAGGCTTGGAATGAGAAAGAAAATTAAAATTTTTTAAATGATTTGTGTTAATTGATTATATGCGTACAGGATCATGAACGACTTGGAAGGCGCGTGCTATCAAAATCATTTTAATTACAACTTGCAAATTATTATGAATATAATAATAAATGCCATACACTTGTATCCTAATAATAATGTTAATTTATCTTTTCATTAATTACAATATTATTAACATTAATATACAACAGTAATATGTTAACGCTCGGTAATTTGATATTCATAAATAAATGATTTTATCGAAGTATTCGAGGCAAGCATAATAAAATGTGTCCAAATGCATAATTTGTTTTTCACTTATCTTTAACTGGTGGTTTAAAAGGCTCTTTTAGAAAACGTGAATTTTAATTAGTTTTAAAGAATGTTTTACTGGAAGAGCCTCAGTTAAGACACCAGTAAAATAAGTAAAAAAAAACATCATCTTATATTAGATGTCTTCACATTTGAACACATTTAATTAATATGCTTGGCTCGGATATGCCAATAAAAATAATTTACACATGAATTATGAACATTAAATTTTATTTCTACTTATGCTTTGAAGTGAAGTTTTTCGTTTAATTTTTATACATTTAGCATCCAAAATGTATTGAATAAATTTACATGTATTATAGGTATGTATGTGCATAGAAATGCCATCTGTGGCTTGTTACATTTAAACCTTTCTGAAAGTTAAAGTGAATCGTTTCCTACACGTATTTTCATGCGGCACATAAATGAAGAGAAAGACTTAAACAATACTTAAATTAAACAATAAATGTATGCTCAAATGGACATTTCATTCATCATTATTTTTTACATTATGACAAATATTGAAATCTTTAGCTTTTGATAATTCTTTAGTTTTGTTAAAATAATAAATTTACCTATTTAGTTCAAAGAAGCGTTACAAAGATTTTTCAGTTCTATCAGCTAACGTCTATACTTTACAAAGTTTAAATTTATGATATAACTCCCATAGCAATTATTCCACACAGCATGTAAACTTTCAGGAAGCTTTCATTCAATCTCCCACATATGCTGAAAGCTTCCTGAAAGCTTTCATGTTACGTGGGATATTGCTGTAATAGTCATTGCTATGGGGGAATAATTTTTTTAAACTTGTATCATATCTTTATTGCCAAAGGTATAAATAAAGAGAATTAGTCTCAGCTAAAAACTGAAAAAAAAGACATTTTTTATCTTATAAATTATTATTTATACAGTAGTCGATTACTTTTTTAATCTATAATTTTTCTTAAAAATATTTACACTGAAGAAAAATATTCCATTAAAAATTAGTCAAACCTTTACCAACACGGCGATAAATTTGCATTTTCCTCAAAAATTACTACATGCTAAAAATTATTAATGCGAGTTTGTCCCCGCATCAGCAAATTAAACGTATACAATTTAGTGTTTACTAGAGAAAGTTAGCTCGTAGTAATTGAATAAAAAAAAAACCGTAATAAACCGTTAGTTCCGAACGAGCTTTTTTGAAGCAATGGTTCTATGGTGTAAAGTCATTAAAAGGGTCGGCGTTAAGTACGGTCAAGGGTTGAGATCACTGAGATTAGACT